>OZ023337.1:31359764-31542264 GCA_964007535.1 Brachyptera risi
TTGATGAATAAAAAACAAATCATTTTCTTCAAAACGGCCGATCCGAATTGCATACAAATTTTTGACAGTGTGTATCATTTTTTTTCTTCACATTCAAAGAAAGATTTATTTTTTTGATAGATATTGTACTTTTCAAATATAGGAATGTAGCTTAAACTTTAAGATGATATTTATCAGGAATTGTCCAACCGATTCGATCCAAAATATAGTTCTATACAGTTCTAGGTTGGATAAGTTTGCGTGTACAAAAAAAAATCATGTCAGATCAATCAAACCGTGCGACCTGTGCAGTGCTTACAAACAAACAAACAAACAAACAAACAAACAAACAACAAAGAAACACAGACAAAGCTCCACAAGAGATGGATGGAAACCTTCGCTATCGCTCATCCAATAAGAAATAATGTAGCAGACCAACAATCGATTGATTAAACTTGCTCGTGATTTTGTTTCCAGGATAATTCAAAGTTGATTCTCGTGTGGATAATATCGACCCTTGTCCTCCTCCTGATTGACGATATTCTGTTTATTATCACAGGTTATGGGTCGGGTTTGTTAATCGTGGACCTGCTACCCACCATCTTATACGCTCTCCTTGTCACAGGTAGGTCTGAACAACGCCCTCAGCACTGTGACACCAACCTATATAAAGATGGTGCTCCAACTCACATACTGATAACATGGAAGGCATTCGTGGTTTCGATGCGGTCAGTTCAGAGCAAAAGGTCCCGATTGCCTGTCACGATTTAAGTGGATCCCCTTGTGAGCTAGATGTAGATAAGAGTGGCTACGGTACCGGTGGCATTGTTGAACTCACAAAATCTATAATTTTCGTAAAAAAAAACAAATGCAACTACTGACATTATAATTATACTGAGCCGTGTATAGCATTGTTGAGTATTGTTGTTTTATATAGTTCGATATGAAAGCGATAGTTGCGCTACAGGCAATCGGACCCTGAATTCGGGAACTGACCCCGGAAATATTTCACTTTCTATAGACCCTAGTTGAGTCACCTTCTTTGTATTGTGATAAAATAGGTTGGTATCACTACATCGTCGTTGTGATTTGATAATCTATCTTCATTGAAATTCGATCTATATCGATTCCGATCAAGACTTTACGAAAGGTCGGCCACTCACTCAATGTCATCAGGCCATTCTGTACCCGCACACGATCTCGATCGTTTAAACGTGTCGATAAGTTTGGGATCGACAAATACGTCATTATATCTTTCTTTATTCGGAGTAGGTTTAGTACGCTTGCAGTTGGAGGTTTTGGAACGCACCCGATATCCGTTCTTGGCCAATGGGAAGCCTTTGTTATCTAACTCTTTCAAAAACTGTCAGTGCGCCGGCGCGACATGGCAGACTGTGTCCTACGCCAGCGCAGAAACAATAGAAACATAACCTCAAAGTTTAGCTGTAAAATTGATATTTCAATGTGAAAAACAATGCCATGAATTGAAATGAGCGTTTGAAATGAATGTTGGCGTGGAATACGGTATATTGAAACATGAAATCGGTATATTAACGATTGAAAAAGTTGATTTTACGGTTTTCTTCTGTCTGAAATAGTTCGAAACAAAAATACATTTGCCATTTCCGTCGGTGTGTGACAGTTCTCGACGTCGACGATAGTTAACGATAGGATCTTGTCGAGTCGAGAAGACTTGTCGAAGTTGTCATAGAGAATCACACTAAGCAAAGATATCGATAGAAAACCTAGTTGTCGACGAAAATCACTGGATCGAGATCCACAATGTTATAGAGGATCGGTAGGCCTACAAATTTAAAAAAGTATTTTCGGTTTCCGGAATGGGTATCATAAAGGACTGAATGATAGGCCTACAAGAGATCGCGAGGAAGTTATAGACACATTTCTTACAGATGAGATGAGGCCAAAAATGGTTGTCTTGACCATAATGTGTCTTCAGAATGTACAATACATTTTTCTAATAACATCAAAACATAATACCAAATCATTGTTCCCCAATTAAGGCTACAGATGTAAGATGTGTATTTATAGTTCAAACGATCTTGATTTACTAATAGCAAATAATGTTGTAAATCAAACATATTTATTTATATCACAAACGCTTAAAGCTTGAAGCCATCACCGTATAGTCTAGATTGAAAAGAATTCTGATCCGAAAAGACAAATCATTTAAGAACGTCGACAAAGATTTTTCGAAACTGCTCTCGCGAAGGTCTTGTGAATGATAAATTAGGGTCAATTTTGTACTGTGATTTTGATCTGTGTTATTTTTTGTCAATCGAAAATTGGATGTTTTTTCCTTTCTATTCTCTCATTTGATTTAAAATTGTTCTTTTGTTTTCAGCTTTGAACGCATATTTCGTCCTAGTTGTTTATAGTTACTACGACTCTCTGAAGGCACGTACCTCCTCGCAACACTGAAAAGAAAATGCACTGAGATTTTCTTGGTGAAAATATGTGTTCATCATTCTAACTCGGTACACCATATTTGCATAATTCATATATTTTTCAAATAAAACGACAGAATTGTATATACTATACGAGGTGACTGATTCAATTTTGATCGTTTCACACAAAAGAACTCACGTTCGATACGGCATATATGGGAATTGTAAGTATTTTCGGATTATTAAAGGCGGTGTGCAATTGAAATACATTATTACTGATTAAATTAATAATAAAATAATATTTTATTTATGATGATATCAGTGAAAAAAACACAGAATACAATGGCACGCTTACAAATTATCGTTAATACTTAATAATAATAAAATCTTCACACGGTGAATTGAACTATGAAATTAACAGCACTCCAATTTCGTGCATATAATTCAAATTTTGCATTCAATTATTCCACAGGAGATTGGATTACCATTTATTTCATCAATATAATCGACTGTCGAAATATTTCATCACGGGAACCATTTAACTTCGCGTGATTTCTTGCAGGAACCAAGTGAGAGCTTCAAATAATCGTGATAAATAGCTCTTAATACATTCAATCATTCCATTTTGACAGATTATCTTTACAGAATTGAACTGTAAACTTCCAAATTTGTTTGATGAAATTCACCAATCAAGAACAGGTGATCCATGAAGATGTGGTTTAAACAAAAAAAAAAGATATAGCAGTTGTGGATCTAGAAGAATTCACTCGCAATCCTTTGAAAATACTTCATAAACGACTTTTCCAATGAGCATGTGCATCTGTGAACTTCATGAGCAACAAAAACAAAAACAGCAGTTGTCAGAAGGAGGTTAGTGATTGGATAACCTGTAATGATAACCAATACAGAGCGTGTGTCATTGGCCAACCAGATGTGATACTGACAAATGAACAGCTCTAAAGATATTCTGCCAAACCAAGCGAAGAATGAAGAATAACGAGCTCGGATTTGACCGAACACATTCCGGAGAACTATGAAGCTGATTATCGGTACAAATGAGATGTAAGGATGTAACAAATTACATTTTGCTTTGTCTTCACAATGCATTGAATATTCCGCGAAGCTGAATAATCCCATAAGTGAAGCCATCGCAGCCATATAAATACCAGTATTCTGATAAAAGTTTAAAGTGTTGGTAAATGTACACTTTTCACTGATCAAGTACAAGCTTGCAAATATCATGCCGTACAATGCACTGTAGCGATCCAAGTCCCAACGGAACATCCATTCCTTCAGTCCACTGTCACTTGAAGCAAAGAAGAGTCTCCAAAGAGGTAAATCAAACACAGAGTTGAAGATATCTCTCCTGAGATACAAGCCAGTAATCACGGCACACAAGATACCGAACTTCACTCCAAGGTAGATGTGATTTCTTGGTTGTTGCGTGGTGGTTGTGATTGTGATACGCGGGGGAATAGCAAGGAAGATGTAGGTGACGGTGAACCAGAAGGAGACGAGAGGCACGTAGTAGTAGTTTATCAGTGGTTGGTCCATACAACAACAGAGCAGTACTGTGAGGAAATTGAGACGGAACATGACCTGAAACAAATGAGAATTCCGTGAGAGGGTACGAGCCTGACATACGCCTAAACCCTCACCGGGACCGCCACTTGAGGATGCTTTCTAGGCTCAGATGGCTTCAAGAGATTGAGGACTTTGACTTGGTTACGTAATCTAGGATAGCTGCAGCCGAAATGAAACCATGGATTTGTATTGTTATGGAGGTAAAACTCCATGTTAAAAGCTCAACCACTTGATCACTTTAAATAGCGGGTAATGGTGGCCATGTTCACTGTTCAAACTGATTGTTGTTAGGTGTGGGCCTACAGAAATTTGTTTTATAATCAGTAACTGAAATCAAGACCTTCTATATCATTACTCAAGGCATTTTATATCATCACATAATCTGTAATAATAAAGAAGACCTTCGATATCATCACCTGATATGTCATTTTGGAGAAGGCCTTGCTGAACTACCAACGTGGTAGTAGCTCCAACTGGCAATTGAATTAAGAACATGGCTACAGTTTGGAAGTAACCGGAAGTGCATGGCTCGTCGCTGAGTTGGACCTCCATAACAATACAACAGAATGCGCTTCCAGCAAGTCTCGATATGGCCGACGAATAGTTACAAATTTTCAGTCAACAATGTAATATTCCAATCAATATTATTTTGGAAAATATGCACGCGCTTCATTTTGTGACTTTTCTCTAGTTACAATTCTTAGCACTGAAAGCGTACCTGCAACTTTTTCTGGGCAATACTATAACAATTCAAGATAATAACAGAGTCATGGTCTCTTGGATCGCAAAATTTTAACCTTTTTTATAGCCCACTTCAAGAGCAAGTCCAGGATTTGGCGATAACAACAATGGAAGTACACAAGAACTGGACATGTTGCCATGGAACTGAGCTTTTCTAACATAATAGAAACCAATCAAGGTCTCATTATAGTCTCTTGGAGCTAGCTAGGCCGAGAACGTTAGTTCAAGTGGCAGTCGAGGTGTGGGGCTTTGTACATTTTGAAGTAATTATGGGAGTAATTATTGATGGTGGACAATTCTAGCGACATGTTACATCTTATTACTTACTCATCGAAAGCGATACTAAAGAGAATGTGAATAAGAGATGCGCTTGAATTGAATCCCTATCAAGTCAATTACTCCGTTGCAATTGCAGTTTATCGACAGTACCATTTTATATAGTAGTGTAGGTAGCTAAATGTAATACCTGTAAGTATCTGGACATGGTGACTTGTCCGTCTTTCCAGATGTAACAGAAGTGTCCGTATCCTGTGAGGAACAGGTAGGCAGACACGATGGCTCTGAGGTGCAAGTAGATCGGCAGGACCTTGCTGGCTCCAGTGATGTGATACACCAGGATCACCAGTTGCATCCAACCTGGTGACAGGAAATCAGGAATATCAAGAGGTCATACGAGAACTGGAGGTTCTAGTTAACAGTACATCATAGGTTGCAATATGTGCATCAGAACTTATTTATGAAATTTAATCAATATCAAACGAATATATATCACAACTCATCATTGACAGTTGAACATCTCAAAATTGACATTAAGAAAAGTGAATCTGACTTTATATCATCTTGAATCTTGAATTTTTGTTCAACGACACCACCTACAACCATGTTATTTGTGAACGTGTTTACAACAGCTGTGAAACAGGAAGTAGATAGAGAAGAACAATATCAGTTATCATATTCGAAACATATATCTTCTGATTTCTCTCACCTTTCCATTCATCAGTTTGGTCTCTGTTCAGTAGTTTCTCATCGGGGCATTTCTTATTGAAGAAAACGCCAAGCGCCAGGAGTCCACAAAGCGGTAACCAGAAGTGATACTCGCTGAAATGTTTCTGCTGTTTGGTGAACAGATCAGTCATATCGCACAGCCAGAAGAACGCCATTATGACGGCCATCTTGGCTAGTGACGTCACCACTGTGTAGTCTGAATCCTCCTGATGTGTCCTGCCTCTAACCCATTGGCTCAGGCGTACCAACAACACTCCAACAGCTACCACGCAACTAGACAAACAAGTCAACAAATATGAAACACCAGAAATACATCAGAACAATTAAACTTGTCCCTATGATTGGTCTTTGAAACAACGAACAAGAATTGTTGCCAAATAGACTCATTGTGTTGATCTCTCTTGATTTAGTTCAACTCACCATATCGTGAATATCGTGAATGTGACTTTTTGAAGAATAGTTGTTGATATAGGCTTATTGTTGTGCCGCCATATTGTCCTGATTATCGGTGAGGTTGCTTCAGATTGTAGAGTATCTTCATTGATACAGCATATATTGTCTTCTCTGAAGTGCATTTGTTCGTTGCAATAGGAGTTCAACAATACCTGGAAATGGATGTCCAAATTGAATACAATTTAATTTTCCTTTGCCTTCAAGCTTTTAGCCTACAACTCCTACTGGTCAATATATCTCACTGATGTTATCAATACTATCGTGAACATCAAACGAGGTTTGACTATTTCTATCTGAAAAATTCCGCTTAATTTATCTTTGTCCGTCAAATGATTCCAGTTCCAGAATAAAAATGAATTGTGGCGTTCACCTGAAATTGATTGACCTTCGCCGTGTTACCATGATGTACTCCATCTTTCACTTCGTGCATTTTATACTTTCCAATCAATCGGAAACTCCTCCAAATGTGAGCTCCACTTCCTTGGAGGATCTGCAGAATACGAGATTATCAGTTAGTATCAAGCGTATGAAAAAACTTCACCAAATCTTCAAAATCATCAACTCACCTTGATTGTGGCTGCATTGAACATATCAATTTTATTGTTCGTAATACGATTTTGCCCAAAATGCCTCAAATTCGTACTCATGATTTGCTCGTAGTCAATTGGCTCTTGCATCGGCCAATACACCTTACTTCCCCTTTCCGTTAGCTTTTTGATCACTTTGACCAATTTTGTGAGTGCTTTGGTGTAATTCTTGAATCCGTAGTCGTCTTCACTTGTGTTGGCAATGTCCTCACTCACCACGAACAAATGCCACAACGTGTTGCTAGCCACGATCATTCGAGGCGGAGTTGTAGAGTTCTGGATCCAAACATTGTTCATATTGTTACAAAATCCCAACTCAATGAGATAAAAGTTACTGCTATGGGTTATTTTACATGTATGAACTATACAGAACGTTCACATTCTAACAGCGCAAGTTCGAAATCATTGAATACTTCATAAGGTGCAGAATACAGATTATCATTGATGAGCGTAGCGAAGTCTCCATCCCACTCTTATAGGGCTTTGTCTGTGTGTGTTTTTTTTTTTTTTTTTGTAAGCACTCCACAGGTCGCAAGGGTTGACTGATGAACATGAAACTTTTTTTTTAATTGCAAACTCATCCAACTCAGAACTGTGTAGTTTTTGGAATGAATCGGTCGAACCGATTTTGAGAAAAATCATCTCAAAGTTTCTAAAAACCCCATAAGATTTGGCTGGGCGGAAAATGTTGAAAAATAAAATCTCTCCAAATGGGATGAAATTTTCTCTAAATGTGTATACATAGATTTCACATATTTTCACGATTTTGTGAGCAATTCTGTTCAGCCGTTTCGAAGAAAAAAATAAAATAACTGATAATATTCATAAAATATATCATAAAAATTGTGACAGAATTAAATTGTCAAGATTCACTACTTTCTAGATTCAAGAGTTGCCCAACAATGAAGTATTTTTTTATATGTGTCAAGGTGTGTAGAATACCAGAGTCAATGAAGTGGCAAGAGTAGAACTACTTTAACGACTTTTATAGCTTATTCAGATATCAAGGTGTGTAGAATACCAGAGTCGATAAAGTAGTTAGGGTAGAACTACTTCAAGGACTTTTATATCTTATTCAGATATCTCGCTCATCTTACAACGCATATATCGCGTTTGACTAGTTATCTGACAGGCTGATCAGTATTAGTAGCAGTAGTGTTCATTCCTTTAACCCTCTTTCGAGGAAATCGGTAAACAATTTACATATTTAACTATATAACATATAAATATCATTACAATTGAGTATGGTAGTAAGCCATCATTCATGATTTATCAACGAATTAGTAGTTATCGTATATCAAACAAATAATACAACAAATAATGCCACATTACAAGACTTCAGATTAATCGATACGGAATAGAGATAAATATCAATAGAACTTGTGCTGCAATATAGACACTCTGATACATATAGATACAGATAGCTAGATAATATAGATAATCAGTTGAATAATAATGAATTGACCATTGTAGATCGTCCGCCCTCGTGATGTCACAAAATATAAAAACCAATCAAGTGGACAGTGAAGCAGGGGAAATAGGGAAATAACCAATCAAGTTATCTAAAATTTTCCCTGCTTCTTATAAGTCACGCCCATCTACAATTGTCAATTGAGTGAAATGTATGTTCATCAGATGTCGGAATATCACATGTATATTTACATATTCAAACAAGTAGTCACCACGACAATTTGCCATTGAATGTTCATGTCAATAATGTCATACATTGTGTATGATCGATACTCACTTCCCATTGGTTGAAGTACTCGATGAACTCTGTATCAACATATGTTGTCCAGTAGTAATTCAAGACGAGGGCGTCTTCTGTATTCTCATAACTTGCGTTGACCCCGTGCGGTATGACGGTTTCCGTGTCGGTCAGCAAGTCTCTCAAGTTTTGTACGACTTGTCTGATTCTGAAATCTCCCAGGAAAGCTATTGTGTTGTTGAATCCGTCATCTTTCATCTTCTTGAAGCATGATTCAGCTTCTGAACGATTGTACCTGTGCATTGTGCAGCCTTTAGGTTGCCAATCTCCGTACTCGGTGTCGTAATTTCCGTCATCGAGCAGCATGTCACATGTATTCTTACTTTCTGTAAACAGTTTCAAGGAATTCACTCATAAATCTGGTTTTTATCAAGCTTCTATCTGCTTACATCAATTATTATGGAGAGAGGTTTATTAAAACACTGCCGCCCAGGTTGCCACACGGATACAGTATAACAAAATTTATAAAAACAATGCATTATTTTTTAAAATAAGAGAAATGGATGTAAAAAAATATAATAGAGACATTATTTTGAAAAAACTTTTTCGTGATAAAAAAAAATTGAGTATCAATTTTTGGGGTGGTAAGATCGCCCTCATGGTGCCCCGTCCAAACGATCCTATCTTTCATCCATAGCTTTGATTAGGGAACAATGATTTTGTATCAAGTTTTGATGTTATTAAAAAAAAAAAGTATCTAGAGTTATATAAAATAAATGTATTTGAGAAAAGAATAATGGAATGGGAATAAGGGTGAGTTTGTAAAACAAAAGAACAAACGCGAATATAAATTGACACTAAAGCTACTACTGCTAGATATGCAATGTGGTGACATTGAAGGCTGAAGCCTCTCACCGACAATGTTGATATGAACTTTTCCGGTAAATTAAGTACCTGTTTCTCACAAACCATAAGTGTTATATGCACTAATTATCTGCAGTAGTTACATTGAACTTTTATACATATGCTCTGGAAAAAAAATGAGAGAGAAATAGATCGTTTTTTTCACATTTCGAAAAATACTTCATTTATAGACATACAACCATTTTTACTCTCGATTTTATTTCACATAAATATATATATATTTTTTTTTTGATAACATCGAAACTTGCATTGTTCCCCAATTGAGGCAGAAGATGAAAAATATAATAGTATCGTTTGAACGGGGCACCACAAGGGTGATCTCACCACCCCAAAGAAAAATTGAAAATAAGATTAGTCATTTAACAAACAATGGATCCTAAGGTAATAATGCCGGGTAATAATATATATTTTCATAAATATATGAAAATATTCCCACAATTAAAGCCTAGTTATATGCACATGTGGTACAAATTCAAGAGATTATTTCCAATAGTTTGAGAGACTTGGGTGCCGAAAATCGTGAGAACAATATTTTGAAATCACTGCATTTGAAAATAATAGCACAAAATTGCGAATCGCACTGAAATATGAAAAGAGGACCCACAAAGTGCTGAGTGAAAAAAATTAATATACCGCTAATTAGAGCCACTTCGAATAATTTGATGATCTTGCAGCATCCAATTAGTAAAATATTACACTGTGAGTCGAAAATCAATTTCAGACAAATCTTTCGATGTCTCCTTAAGAGTCCAAGAGAGTCGATTTAGCAAAATATCAGTTTTTTGGCGATAACTTTTGAACGGTTTGAGATATCAAAATTCTAATACACGAGAAACACAGATAAATATGATAGCTTTAAAATAATATAAGTTATAATTATTCAAGTCATGTCGCATAACTGCCAAGCGTATACAGCTAAACATGTGTTTGTTTTCAGCTGTATACGCTTGACAGTTATGCGACATGACTTGAATAGTCATCACTTATATCATCTTAAAGCTATTATAATTACTAGTGTTTCTCGCGTATTAGAATTTTGATATCTCATACCGTTCAAAAGTTATCACCAAAAAACTGAAATTTCGCTAAATCGACTCCCGCAGACTCTTACACTTAACCAAAGACCTTAGTATCTAACTTCGTTAGATACTACGGTCTTTGACTAAACGTTCAATATGAGTCGGTTGTTTTTACCAGGTATATCGAACATCCTGGGCATTGTTACATTTAGCTTGAGTGGTTCGCTCCAAGAACTGCTCCCTTTAGTGACCATCTCTCCTAGTACCGACACTGCCACGCCAGGCTGAGCCACCATCGCCCATTGATCATCAGCTGTAAGAAACTCTGCGTGAAGAGAACCCAGTCCTTTCAGGTAGAGCCTGAAGTCCACGCCCAGTTGATTCTGGTGTTCGACCTGGAAGAGAACGAAAGGTGATCCTTGAACCCGTATTACATGGTGTCTTGTTCTGAATGAACGCAATCAACTCCTCAAGATAACTCCAAACAGCCAATTCACCTATTCGCAATTAAATGCAAAGTGGCTGACATCTGGTGGCGTTTTAGTGAACTGGGCGGAGGCAGATACTTTCAAAAGATAGCATACAACAACATAGGCCATTTTGAAGTTTCGCCCGCTTCGACAGTGTTGCCACCTGGTTAGCTTGTAATCACGAATTACACATAACCACGGTGTATGTGATATACCAACATTGCTATTATATCCAGGTATACTATATACTCCAAACCATTTTATAAACCTTGTTCCGAGTTTAATACAAACATTATCAAATACCAATGTCAAAATAACTGCTTTTAAGAATAATAGCAAAAAATCGAGTAGCACTTGAATATGAGAAGTGGGCCTACAAAGTGGTCAGTGAAAAGATTAATTCAATCAGAACAGATTAGAATAATCTGATGATTTTTGCAGCATCCAATTATTGAAACAATACAATATGAATCTGAGAAAAAAGCTTCCAATCTCCCAACATACAATCTATGTAGAATGTCTGACAATAACAAATAGAAAAATGTGAATGATTTTTTTTTTTTTTGTGAAGAGGAAAAATCTTGCATGAGATTTTTTGAATTGAATTTCGGGGAGTGTCGGATTATCACCGACTAAAACCCCTCCTCTTTTTCTTGGGTGACACCGACAGCGTGGTCATTTCATCACCCGTGTTCGATCTGATAGTTTGAAAAATATATTTAAAAATATAAGTAACTGGTAGTTACTAGGGTTAGATTGAGAAAGAAAGAACGAGCTACCTTGATGGATAACAAGACGATTCTTCCATCCTGGATCCTGTTCATGAACCTCCTCATTTCGATCGCGTTCTTGTTGTACTTCCTGGTGGTGAGAAGTTGGCCAGTTGTCTGGTTCAGGATGACGACGTGGAGTCCAGGCTCGGTACGCGTCGATACCTGGAACATGATGATATTCCCCGCGTCCTGAGGATACTTGCTCTTTTTCTGGATGAGCGGAGCGAAGACTCAATTTCACCATACCCGAAAAAAAAGTGCCCTTTTTTTATTTCGCGCTTCACAGGTTGAATGAAATTTCAAAATCAGTTGAAACTTGGCACACACAAGTGTCCTTATCTAATTTGATGCTGTATAGTTTTGAGGCGTAATCGGTCGAAGCACTTTTGAGAAAACTAATTTCAAAATTTTCCAAAATCTCATAAGAATAACCCGGAGGAAAAAATTAGTGAAAAATATATTCTTCGAGAGAATTCAAATTCTCAGGGAATTTTGATATAATAATTATACACATTATTCCGAACTTTCACTCAAATTGGATCAGCCGTTATGATGTAAAAAAAAATATATAATGTAATTTCTGTAAATCACTCAAAGCTATTAAGATACCAATTAAATCCAAGCAACAGGTGTCACCATTCAATTGAAAACGTTCAAAACAAAGCCTTCCTCATTATCATAGAAATCAATTAGGAAATAGGAGGGCAGTGACATAATTGTTCGTATCACAAGGTGGATATATATATATATATATATATATATATATATATATATATATATATATATATATATATATATACTGTATATATATATATATATATATATATATATATATATATATATATATATATATATATATATTCGAAGATAAGTTGATATGTTCCAGCTCATCCATCAACGCGGAAACACATAACGCTTTTGCCTTTTTTTTATTGTCACAAATTGAATTATACAATAAAGTAATACAGTTTGAACTCTCGTCCACTAAGCCATAAATGGCTTATCTGTGGTTTAAATGATGAAAAACAAAACACTAAAATACACTGTGATTTACTATGCTAATATTTAATAAGCTCATATTAAAACACAATTCACTTCGATAGGTTAAATGATAATGAGCATGAAAATGAAAATAAGGCAACCACTAGGCAACTAATTCTAGAATTTCCATATTGTAACAACATATGCTGTGATTGACCCTAACAAAAATGAAAATTGATGAGAAAAAATATGCGGTACCATGAGTAATTAACGTAGACACTAAATTATGTGAAATTAACTTTAATTTCTCTCTTAATTTGAGCATATCTATTCATTTTTAATAATAATAATAATAATAACCCCTCTCCTATCTCACCTGAACACCATTGACGTAAAAGGAGACGTTATATGGACTGGAGGTGACTTCGATCCGAAGATCTTCTGAAGCTACTTCTTCTTCTGAGGCAACATGATAGTTGATTCCTGAAATAATGCACACTGACATTAATATTTGATGGACATTTCGTATTAAGACTCGAAGTGGCTCCCTTAGCTCAATATTAACCGTGAGAGACCCGGACACCTTGAAACAGCGAGTGTTTATTCGTGATTAGAAGCGAAGTGGCTGGCATCTGGTGGCGTTTCAGTGAACTGGGCGGAGGCGGATACTCTCAAATTATATACAAATTAATTAATGTGTAATTACAATATTAATTACAAAATTAAAATCACTGAAATTAATTATTTTAAAATTACAATATTAATTACAAATATGATGTGTGAATATATAAAGTGGAAGATATCAACATTCGTGTGATTTGTTTACTCCTAACACCAATGCTGGTAATATCCGGATATATATCACAGAAACGGTTTCTACTTATGTGTTCCGGACTTTAGGGAAACTGAAAGACTTTTATCTGCGACGTAAAATTATGGTCACCAACAGCACAGTCCTGGTGTTGAAGTTCATTAATTACAAATATTTAAAATGGGGCGGTAAGATCGCCCTTGTGGTACCCCGTCCAAACGATCCTATCTTTCATCCACAGCCTTAATTGGGAAACAATAATTTTGTATCAATTTTCGATGTTATTAAAAATAATAAAAATAATGTGTGTAAGCATACAACAACATGACATCTAGGCCTAACTGCCTCCGAACAGCCAATCACTCACTTCGACAGTGCTGCCACCTGGTTGCCTTTAAATCACGAATACGTACCAACAGAATATAATGTTACAGCCACTAGAAATGCTGTTAAAAGAAGAAAGTACTTGATGTGTTCGATATCGAAGTATTTCGGATGTTGTACTCCGCCATCTTGTTTCTTCTCATCCTTCTCCAATTCGACGTTCAATGGAGCGACCATCTTGAATACATAAAACGTAACAAACGGTTATTAAACTTTGAATCCTGCGATAATTGACGACTCGAAATAGGCGTGGCTTCACCAGTCCGCCAGTTGAATCTATATCATTACATGTGGTCATTTGAAGATACCCTAATTGGATATTTGAATTTGACTATACAGTTCCAACAGCCCTGTTGAAGGGACGGTATGATTTGTGACGTCAAAGGGGCGGAGACTGCGAGTCGTCAATTCTATTCGGATATATAGAATTATGTAGGGCCTAATACGATGGATAATGCACGTTTGTGATCATCAAATATTTCAGAGTTATTCTAGATTAGAGTTTATCTAATAATAATAATAATAATAATATTTTTTATTATCGGAAGACTGTTCAATTACAGAATGATAATTGTCAACAATTAGAATTAATGCTCAATAATTAATACATAAGTATTCGTCAGTAGAATAAAAACATTTTTCAAGAAGAAAGTTCTTAACACTGGACCTAAAATTACTCAAACTTTTCATTTCTTTAAACTCGTCTGGTAAGTGATTATATAACCGAGTCATTGAGTAGATTGGACCTTTCGTGAACATTGTCAGCCTGTGCTGCTCCATACGAAAGTCGTTACGCCGTCTGGTGTGATGCTGGTGAAGCTCTTGATTGTATTTTTGAAATAGTCAAAATGAGGTGGTAAGATCGCCCTTGTTGTGCCCCGTCCAAACGATCCCATCTTTAATCCAAAGCCTTAATTGGGGAACAATGATTTTGTATCAAGTCTCGATGTGATTAAAAGAAAAAAAAATGAGTCAGGCCTACTGATTCATTGGATGAGCGTAGAGTAGATTTTCATTTCACATACCGAAAAAACAAGGCTTCGTTTTTATTTTGTTTCTTTTCAATTTCGTGCGCAGCATAGGGCCTTTCATCTCATCATCCCATCATCTGACATATCATTCACCGACGCCAATAGATCTTATTCATCAGTAGGCCTACAGTACGTCGTTAAGGCAATTGGATACCTTCAAAATGCACTTTTTCATTTTTTTATATAATTAATTCATTTGTTTTGTCCATTTTTTAAACATGCAAACCTTTTTTGAATCTGATGTATAGTTTTATTGTAAATGAATAATGTTTATCACTAATGGTAATGTAGGTTCGAGTGCCTAATTCCATCAATCTACATGTGAGGAATGTTATATATTGTCTCAAAGTAGCCTCAACTTCAAGCCTAATTATATGAGAAGTTTGATTTACTACGCTTTTATAAACTTGTAACAATAATTTATTTACTTTGTATTGTGATAGAAAACTAATTTTTATTTCGGTAAATTCCTTGATCACGAGAGCATAATGGTATGAAGAATAATATGCAATCTGTGAGATATTTAATTCACAATCTTAAATTATTTTTGCTTAAAAAGTACAAGAAAATAATAACAAACATGTAAAAACTCAAATAAAATACTTCTGGTAGTCACAGTACTATAATCCTTCATACTTTCACTCTATGATGTCTTGCCAACAAAATAAGATTGAAATTGGCATTCTAGTGTTGAAGGAAATTGAGATTTCTTGTTACAAGTTTTGTCTGATTTCAACAATTAACATTGTAATTTTTTCAAACAATGCAACAATGTGAAAATAATGGAAAATATGTCACATCTGACTAAACTAGAACTAACTTGAATCAAAAGAAAGAAATGCAAAAATGTAAAAATTGTAGATTTTTCAGTGCAAGGTAGGCCTATACAAGTACCTGAAACGCAATATAAATTTAAAAATTGGATGATTATGTTGCGAAGGATATTAAAAATATGTAGGGTCATATTGGTTGAAATGTTAAATGTTGAAATAGTTTTTGAATGTATGACAGTTTGTTGTCATGGTATGAAGCTCTGACGTAGACCTAGACCGTATTCGTTGATACAGTAAAAGCAATTGCTTCAAAAAAAAATGGATTCATTTTGAAATGGTATTTCAACGACGCGTTGTACTGATGACCAAGATCTATTGGCGTCGGTGAATGATGAGAAGATGTGATAAAAGGTTATTTTATTTTGTGTCGGTCGTGGCCTGTTTTTAAGGAACCATCCCAGTATTGACCTGAACGACAGAGAGAAATCCTACGAATGATTCTTTTCAGGGCGGTCGACCATGGCGGGAATCGAAACCCGGTCTCCTAAATGACGGTTCAGTGTGTTACCACTCGACCACGCGTCTCGGTCAAATTGGCCCATACCATTTTTGACAAACACCATCACAAACTCTCTGAAAATCCAATAATATCGGGTTGGGCGGGGAAATTTGAAAAATAAAATCTCTTCAAAAAAAAAATGCACTGAATGTGAACACATAACTGATCATTATTACAAATGTTATGCATTTCGGACCGGCCATTTTGAATAGAATACCAAGTCCAGTTAGTATTTATCTGATAGTTGGTAAAAACAAATACCTCAGGTAACCATGATGATAACAAGTTTGAACTGTCAGATAAAGGCTAACTAGACTTGGTTATACTGGGCCTTAATGGTGTCTTAAGCACGGGGGGAAGAAAATGTTGATTTTTTCTTTTTACTTCATTTATGTTTGGTTTAACGACGCACTGTTCTGACGACTGAAATTTATTGGCATCGGCGATTAATATAACATATCTTATCTGTATAACCGACGCCGATGAGATGAAGGGATGATGAATGAGATGATAGGATGATGAGATGAGAGGTTACTTTATTGGGTGTTCTTGGATAGTGGGAAGGAGTCGGTCGTGGCCTGTTGCTAAGGAACCATCCCAGTATCAACCTGAACGACAGAGGGAAACCA
Organism: Brachyptera risi; assembly: GCA_964007535.1. NCBI lineage: Eukaryota > Metazoa > Arthropoda > Insecta > Plecoptera > Taeniopterygidae > Brachyptera > Brachyptera risi. Next base: position 31,376,581 of record OZ023337.1, read on the forward strand.
CGAAAAACCCCTGTCAGGATGGTCGAACATGGCGGGCATCGAGCCCGATCTCCTAAATGACGATCACGAATTCCCGGGTGATAATGAAATTAGTGATAATAGTTGAAAAGATATTTCGAAAAACTCATGCCTCACGCGGGATTCAAACCCACGCCCGACCTCCTGACTCCATTGCCAAACGTAATGCGATAGTTCACCGAGCCACGGGTGCGGCTAAAACCTGATCTTCCACCTAACCGTTCACATTCACACGGTCAAACGTTCTTTCTACCAATACAATTTTGAAATTAAATCTACTAATATGTTTCTGCGAATTTTTGCATAGAGAGTGGTATGGGATTGGGGCCTGTTGGGTTGGGGGGGGGGAGGGGGGAGGGGGGGAGGACTCGGAGCAATCCACGTGACTGTTGATGAACCGGTTCGATCACTTATGATCCCCGAATAACAATATTTAATAGTCTATATTTATCCCTATAGCCAAACGTAGCATATGTGCTGCAAGATGAGTAAGATATTTATATGACTTGTAATAAATAAAACTCTTCAAACCTTGATTTGTATAGAGTATACTCCATTCGGTGTCGAATCTAGGAAGCCGAGAATCTCGGCAACATAGTTATGCTATTATTTCCATTTATTTGTTGAATGATAAAACATTTAGGCCCGGCATTACCAAGTCTAGTTAGCCTTTATCTGACAGTTCAAAGTTGTTATCACCATGGTTACCTGTGGTATTTGTTTTCACCAACTCTCAGATAATTACTAACTGGACTTGGTAATACTGGACCTAAATAGAGTACTAAAATTGTTTCTTTCCTTATATTATGATTATTATTTAATTATCATTAAAATTATACATTATTTTTTCTAGCTTGGTGATTCAGATATGTGCTAATGAAGCAATTACCACATTTTTTAAAACAAAATTTCCATTCGACTCGAGAAAAGTTGCGAGTTTTATAGAGTTTACAGACTTTACCTTGCTTTTGGTTGCCATGACTACACGCACGCTTGTCTCACTCACTACATAACCGGTCCAGCGGGAGCTTGCCGAAAACTCGACCTCTCCTAGGAGTGAATGACTTGACACTGCCGGTTCAACAATCGAAACAAAATGATGCGACGGTGAAGAAACAAACCTGAAGTATAAACAAACTGGTCGATGAGTGCAGAGAAAACGTTCAGTTTGCGTACCATCGAATGCTTGATATGTTATCGCACAGCCAAATATATGCATGCATTTCAAAATTTAATTTGTATTAGACGAGCTTTAGCGAGGATTCAATTTGACATAGTGAAAAAAATTGGTTTTCGTTTTTATGTTTGTTTTTTCTTTTTTTATGTTTTTTTGTCGGTTCTTCACAGGTCGAACGGCTACAGATATCAATTTAAAACTTTTTTTCATCATGGTTCCTTATCTAACATAGATCTGTATAGTTTTGTGGCATTATCGGATATCAACTTTTTTTTATGAATTTTAGAAATTTCAAAAATACCTATTAGAATAACACGGCGGAAAAACAAAAAAAACTATTTTCAAAAAGATTGAAATTTTGTGTGAAGTTGAATAACATTTTGATACACATTTCTGGAAATTCTCAGCTTGATCGGGTCAGCCATTTTGAAGAAAAAACATGAAATGTGCTAAATTGGTACCACTCGGAGCCGTTTTTACCCATTTATAACTAAAATGTTACCCAATTGGCGAATTTAGGCAAAAGTTTGGCAATGAAGTCGACATGCTATTACTTTCCGCTCGTCTAACAACGCGTATATAGCGTTTTCCTAGTTAGAAGAACGTAGCGAAGACTTCATTTCACTCTTATAGAGCTTTGTCTGTGTTTATTTATTTTTTTTGTAAGAACTGCACAGGTCGTATGGTTTGACTGATTAACATGAAACTTTTTTTATTCGGGCAAACTTTTACAACTTGGAACTGTATAGTTTTGGGAATGAATCGGTCGGATCGATCTTGAGAAATATCATGTCAAGGTTACTAAAAACCCCATAAGATTAGGTATATTAATATTATGGTCACAGACAGTGCAGCTCTGGTGTTGAAGCTGATTTGTTTTGAATAATGAATATGGGGTGGTTAGATCGTCCTTGTGGTGCCCCGTCCAAACTGACTACGATCTATGACTACGATCTATTGGCGTCGGTGAATGATATATGAGATGATGACGTGAAGGTTATTTCATTATGTGTTTTTGGATAGTGGGAAGGAGTCGGTCGTGGCCTGTTGTTGAGGAACCATCCCAGTATTGACCGGAACGACAGAGGGAAACCACGAAAAAAAAACTGTCAGAATAGTCGACCATGGCAGGAATTGAACCCCGGTCTTCTGAGTGACGGTTCAGTGTAGTAACCACTCGGCCACTCGTCTCAATCCCAGATATTCTAACAAATGTTTGATATTTTTGTGATGAATATAAATACTGTTTTAAAATATTCTAAATCGTGGATCATAATTGCATGCTTAAATCAAAACCGGTTCATCAGGTGTCACGTGGTATGCTCCGAGTTGTTTTTTACACATGTTCAATCCCCCCCTCCCCCCCAATCCCCCCCCCACCTTCCCATCTCCTCCATCCTTTCCGCTCCTCACACTCCGTGAAAAATTCACAAAGTAACATATTCGTAAATTTTATTTCGAAACTATTTTTGATAAAATAACATTCCATCTGACCGTTAGTGATGTATGGTCGAGTGAAACAACAGATTTATTGCCACAATTCCACCATTCCATTCAATGGATGGTCGTTGCACTGCGGGCCTATTTACTGTATTTAGCCCCGCAGGGAGATTCGAGAAATGCACAAATTTTGAATGTGATTCAACGAGATAGTAGTTCTGTGGGAACAACTGCAGATGATGTATGCGTAGACCTGTTGCTTATATTCTGAATTGATGTAAAAAAATGACTCAGATTGATGTGAAAAAATCACATTAAATTTTATTTCGGAACGGCCAGTCTGATTTAGGTAAAACTTCGAAATGAAGTGTATCAAAGTAGGCCCAGAGTGAGTGTGAGTGCAGAGGGTAACTGTAAGAATAATGACGGAGAGCGAGAGGACTTAGAATAGAAAGAATAGATCAAGGGGGAGAGTTGAAAAAATTATGAGAAAATCTCAGTGAGATGGTGAAAGAATTAGGGTGGAAGAAATTAGAATAAAAGAGGGAAAAGGACAGACTCTTGAACTTTTTCAGTGTGAAGAATGGTTTCATGGGCTGCATGGGAGGAAGTGAGAGGGAGGATAGTGTTGGAAGTTCAGAGGAGTGGGAGTGTAGGTAAACAATGTGCCGTGAAGAATGCTAATAACGAAATAGGAAGGAGTGGTTTCGCCAAAGAACATTGGGGAAATGGAACGAACCGTGCAAAGAAGCACGAGGAGAAGAAATTATTGAAGATATTGAAATAATGACATAATGTTCATCGGTTTTATCGGTTTGATAACTGCTCATGAGATTTTATTTATAAGTAATATCACACTCTTAAATGAGGTCGAACAATCGGGGTAAATTAATACACATTTGAATACAAGAATAATGGAGTAATCACAAGAATGATAACAACTTGATCGAGTGGGAATACAATGGCGCTTTTTGAATGACCATAACAACTCTGTAATCACATTGAAATTATGTAAAAGTTGATCCCAGATTTTTCAGTTCCATCCACTATTCTTCATTCATCTGGAGACTTGCACCCGAAACTGTTACATCATAACAATTGAATTTCCTTATACTATATTGAGACAACCTTTTCTCCGTTTCCTGCTTGCAGAAATCCTTTGAAAGCTTTCAACAATCCTAATCTCATTCACACATTGCTAATTCAGGACATGCGTGCATGGCGTCTCGTTCAATTACAATCGGAGAGATTACTGGACCCTCACCTAATAAACCACTCGAAATTTCGTGCTAGTGCCAGCTAGCTCCAAGAAGCTTAGACTCTGGTTGGTCAATGTTCACTGAAAAAGCTACCAACAATGACAATAAATCATAAAAACAAATCCACGGTCTCTTGGACTGAATGATTCCATCACAATTCGAAGCCCACCTCATAAGCAGGGCTGCGAGTTTGTGCTAACAACAATGGAAATACACAGAGACCAGACATGTTGCCATGACAGGTAGCTTCCCTAGCAAATATTAACCAATCAAAGTCCTAGTCTCTTGGAGCCAGCTAGCACTAGCACGGAATTCATTAGTTGTGGGTCCTAGACTCCGAGAATATTAGGAAAACATTTGCCCATCGGAAACAAATTATAAACTGAGAGATCAATTGGAACGTAACTCTCAGAATACTAAGCGAATTTGATTGATATTCTTCTGAACTGTTTTGTGAACGACTTTTCCAATGAGCATGTACATCTGTGAACTTCGTGAGCAACAAAAACAAGAAAAGCAGTTGTCAGAAGGAGGTTAGTGATTGGATACCCTGAAATAATAATCAATACAGAATGTGTGTCATTGGCCAACCAGATGTGATACTGACAAATGAACAGCTCTGAAGATATTCTGCCAAACCAAGCGAAGAATGAAGAATAACGAGCTCGGATTTGACCGAACACATTCCGGAGAACTACGAAGCTGATTATCGGTACAAATGAGATGTAAGGATGGAGCAGAGTACAATCTTTCCTATTCTCACAACTGAGAGTGCTTCTCCTAAAACCAATTAGCCCTAGGAGGGAAGCACAAGCCGCAATATAGATGCCAGTATTGTTTTTCAGGCTTTTAAAGTTGGTAAATGTGCACTTTTCACTGATCAAGTACAAGCTTGCAAATATCATGCCGTACAATGCACTGTAGCGATCCAAGTCCCAACGGAACATCCATTCCTTCAGTCCACTGTCACTTGAAGCAAAGAAGAGTCTCCAAAGAGGCAAATCAAACACAGCGTTGAAGATATCTCTCCTGAGATACAAGCCAGTAATCACGGCATACAAGATACCGAACTTCACTCCAAGGTAGATGTAGTGTCTTGGTTGTTGCGTGGTGGTTGTGATTGTGATACGCGGGGAATAGCAAGGAAGATGTAGGTGATGGTGAACCAGAAGGAGACGAGAGGCACGTAGTAGTAGTTTATCAGTGGTTGGTCCATACAACAACAGAGCAGGACTGTGAGGAAATTGAGACGAAACATGACCTGAAAAAAAAACACAAAACGTGAATACTCAAACACTATCAGTTCTGGAAAGTACACGAGATAAAAACAATCGTTCCCATCGATAATCACGCGCCGCTCCAACTATTGGTATTTCTCAATAATTTTCCATTTACTGAAATCTGGATAATTTCTCCGGAAACTAAATGGAAGAAAATATATTCTGGAATTCACAGTTGAGAGAGTTCATCATAATCATAACAGTGTGCCTGCAAAGAGTTAATCAGGAAAGAGGAAAATCAATCGTGGCGTTCCCCAGGGTAGTATTCTAGGCTCTCATTGTCTCAATCTACATTAATGACCCATAGAAAATTACGACTCGTCCGATTACTGATGTCGCTTCATTTTCGGACGACATTCACCCAATTTGTGTATAATTGACCCATTTCAGAGTTAGAAACTGGAGCAAATCATACCATGGAACGGTTTTTCAACTGTATTCAAGTCAATTGAAACAATTTCTAACCGAAAAGAAAAATCTCATACTTTTCAATTACTACTATGTAATTTAAATTAATATTGAAATTTATAATGAATCAAATCAATCATTGGAACGTTCCAAAATACATGTGACCCATATTGTCGATGAAATCATATTCATCAAGATAATATCCTCGTTTGTATCAGTTTTTGTATTCCAAAGACCTGTAGTTCTGTAGGTAATACCTGTAAGTATCTGGACATGGTGACTTGTCCGTCTTTCCAGATGTAACAGAAGTGTCCGTATCCTGTGAGAAACAGGTAGGCAGACACGATGACTCTGAGGTGCAAGTAGATCGGCAGGACCTTGCTGGCTCCAGTGATGTGATACACCAGGATCACCAGTTGCATCCAACCTGGTGACAGGAAATCAGGAATAGCAAGAGGAGAACTGGAGGACAGTTAATCATCAACTTAAGGCAGTAAGTAAGTAAGTAAGTGTTTATTGTTCTTTACATTTATAAGTACAGTATAAAGGTTGCAGTGTAAATTCCCCAATACGGCAAGCTTGTGCTGGGAAATTCTAAGTAAACAACTAAAGTTGATATAATATATGGAATACAGATTACAAAATAGCATTTTAAAAATAAAATATAAGTTCTAGGTATCTATAGTACGTAACAAAATTAATTAATTTGAATGAAAAGTTGAATAATGATTAGGTAAAGGTAAGTGGATGCGACAATATCTCTAGATATTTTAAACAAGTATGGTAGAATATTTTTCAGTTCAATGGTTTCAATAAAATAATATCTTACTATGATAACAACGATATTGCAGTCAAGCCCTTACATACAAACATTACAGTTGTATTATTAAGATTAGCATCAAATCGAGTATTATAGCAGGAACTAGCACTGCATCGGGATTACATCAAGTAGAGGTAGACTCAACGAGAAACCATAACTAAATAAGACTATAAAGTAAAAATATTGTGAACATACAAATGTGAAAGAAAGAAAAGGGAAAGTAGGTGGCTTTGGCTGTAGACATCTTAAACATTTTTGGGAAATATAATAACATTTGATGTAAAAATATGAGGTAATATTAAATGTGTAAGAGTGAAGTGATGTAATATTAACAATACATAGCATGTTCCCTGCATACAGATTTGTTGTGCAGATGGAATTCAGTCAAAAATTGCACAACAATAACCTCTCGCTACATCAAATTCGACAGAACGTACATTTGAAGTGGAGCCAATTTAAAGATTCAAACTAAAACTAAAACAAGGACTAAAACTAGGACTAAAACTAGGACTAGGAGGAGAATCAAATACAAGTATTATTACTCAAGACTTACTGCATAGAAACGTTGAAAATCATGTGTTAATGATTGCATTAAGTTCCTGTATGGGAAATGTTGCGAACCATTTTTTAGCTCTGAAGTTAAAACTGTGACGTGATTTAGTGGAGCGAATATTCATTGGAAGAGCGTTATAAAGTTTACTACCAAGGAAGTTTAAGTTTCTCTGTGAGACGCCCTTGCTGACTCTGTATTGGAAAAGTTTGCCAGACGATTTATAACGGGTAGTGATATTGGAATGAGTTAAAGGTTGTGGAGGTAATGGTAAGTTAGTTTTGTTCGAGTGAATAAGTCTACAGACGGCGAGAGCGTAAATTTTTCTGATTTGGAGAAGTTTAGTAGATTCGTAAATTTGTGCAGTGGGGTATCTTAAATGTTTTTTAAAATAACTTTGATAACTGCATTCTGAAAGGTGATTAGCGGTTGTAGGTGTACATCATAAGCGCCACCCCAGCCGGCGATGCCGTATTGAAGGACGGACTGCACAAGTGCAAAGTATACCATTTTCATGGAATGAGGCGAGAGAATGTTACGCAGATTGAAAAGATTGGCCATGGTGAACCTCAATTTTTTGATAGTCGATTGGACGTGATTAGTCCATTTAAGGTGTTGATCAATGACTATACCAAGATAAGTTGCAAATGTGGATTTGGAAAGAATGTTACAGGTGCAGGGCAGGTTAAGTGAAGTACAAGAGTTAGTATGAAGTGTTAATGAATGAGAAGTAGGTTGAGAATTATTCCGAGGTGAGAAGGTGATGTACGTTGTTTTTAGAATATTCAGAGAGAGCAAGTTATTATTTAGCCAATTTTGGACTTTTTGAAGACCAAGTGAAGCTAACTCATATGTGTCTTTCCAGTTTTTTGATGAAAATAACAAGACCGTGTCGTCTGCAAAAGTTATTATTTGACAATTGGCATTCAGCGAACAAAGATCGTTTATGTAGATTAGAAATAGTATAGGGCCAAGGACCGTACCCTGTGGAACACCACATTTAATCATACGAGGCTTGCTTGTGACTTCATTTATTGAGACCTTTTGTTCACGATTTGCAAGATAGTCCATAAATAGATCTAAGGGGGTGCCTCTGATACCTAATTTATGAAGTTTTAGAAATAGGATTTTGTGGTTGACGGAGTCGAAAGCCTTTGCAAGGTCTAGAAATATTGCTAGAGGTTTTTCGTTCTTGTCTATATGAGAGTGGATTAATGAAATCAGCTTGATTATTGCTTCCTCAGTGCTTGTGTTGGTACGGAAACCAAAATGGTTTTTAGATAACAGTGAATTTTGTTCTAGGAAATTGTACAAACGTTTTTTGATAGATTTTTCGTGAATTTTTGAGAGGTTAGAGAGGATAGAAATAGGTCTGTAGTTGCTTGTTAATGTTTTATTCCCTTTCTTAAAAATAGGTTTGATAAGCGCTTGTTTGAAAGGTTCGGGATAAATCCCAGTTAGGAAACTTTGGTTTATAATATGTGCAAGTGGTATGACTAGACTGGATTTTAAAATTTTGATAGTTTGAGTATCAATGTGGTCGGGACCAGAGGCAGTATTCAGTTTCATTTCGTCTATGTATCCTGATATTTCAGAGGGGGTGACCGGTACCATGAAGATTGATGTTGGATGTAAGGGTAATGAGGGATAATTGGTTGCTTGTGAGATATCTTTATTGTTATGTATTTGTACCGCCATTTTCTCACCTATATCGCTGAAGTAGTCCACGAAGGTGTCTGCCACTAGTAATGGATTCTTAGTAACGGTAGTTAGACCTTCGTTCGTGGTGATTTTTGTAATATCGATTTTTTTAGAGTTACGGTTTGTGAGTTCGTTGATAACTTTCCATACTTTCTTAGGATTGCCATCAGCCTCATCAATTTTTTGTTTGTAGTAGTTAGTCTTTGTGATTTTAATTAAATTAGTCAGGAAATTTCTGTATGACTTGTAGTAGAGGTGTAGAGGTTTATTGGCTGAATTACGTATTACTTGACTGTGAAGTCTGTCACGGGTTCTAATTGATTTGATGATCCCAAGCGTGATCCATGGCCTTAGTTTGTGCTGTAGTCGATGCCTTATTCTTATGGTCTTAGTCGCTTTATTAACATGGTGGTGGATAATGTCAATTAGGGTTGATGCTGCCAGACTAGGGTTTTCTTCGTTAAATATTATGTCCCAGTTTTGGTAATTGAATGCGAGTGTTAATAAGTCATAGTCAATGCGGTCGAACTCATTAATAGTGGTAGTTGGATTGTTGTTTCTATTATTGTTATTGAGGAATCCTATGCAAGTTGCATGGTGATCGGTTATAGATGTCTGTAAGACAGTACTTATAGAGGAGTTCTTCGAGTTTATAAAGATATGATCAATGCAAGTTTTGGATGATTTTGTAATTCTAGTCGGTACATTGATGCATTGCGTGAAACCGTGGGCAGAGAGTGAGTTTAGGTAGTCCTCTGCATTACGTGAGAGTTCCAGGGTGTTAATATTGATGTCGCCCAAAATTATCTTATTTCCGTTTTTCATGTGGTTCATTTCGTGGTCTAATTCATTTATGAAGGTCAAGACATTACTCGACGGAGAACGGTATATTGCCCAGACAGAAAAGGGATCATTGGCTTTAGTAAGTTCGATGTTAATTACGTTAGCTTGAGAGAATGCTTGAACTTGATTGATAGAAATTATTTCCAGTGAAGAGTCTCTAATTAACAATGTTATCCCATCATGGGATGTTATTTTGGTGGTAAAGTTGTAGGTTGTGTAGTTTTTCAGAGTAAGTAGGTTTGTGTCCAATTTTAATTGAGTTTCAGTTAATACAATAAGATCGAAGTCAATATTAATGTCTTCCATAAGGGCGGCTAATTCATCAAAATGTCGAATTATGCCACGGATATTCATATGGAAGATCTTTAAACCGTTGCATGCTACATATGTAGAGTGCAGTTCTTTGGTTGTAGCAATATTCGTAGTCCTAGTATTTAATTCTCCTCGAATGGCGTTTTGAGATCGGTCATGATGGATCATGAATATTCGATAGCACAAATCCAAGAAATCAAACAGTGTACAAGAGCTAATTAGAGCAAACCTTCGCGACCCGTATCAATACTCTTAGAGGTTACTTCACCTTTTAACTGGTTCCAAGTATCAGATGAAAATGAATTAAATATTTGCATATACATATCGCAATGATCATCTGAGTTAGATTACAGCATAGAAATAGATGACGATGAAACATCATATCAGCATTTAGATTCCCATATTGGAGGACTCACATTTTACGAAGTAATGTAGCTTTTCAATTAATGAATCTTGAATATTTATGCATAACGAGACCATTAACCACTATGTTATCTGGGGTAAAGGACCCCGTTTCTAACTGAAAATAACCGTAAAGGGAATATAATATAACTGAGCTGAAAGTATTTATATTTCTAAAAATGTGATTCTTCCAATTTCCCTCACCTTTCCATTCATCAGTTAGGTCTCTGTTCAGTAGTTTCTCATCGGAGCATTTCTTATTGAAGAAAACGCCAAGTGCCAGGAGTCCACAAAGCGGTAACCAGAAGTGATACTCGTTGAAATGTTTCTGCTGTTTGGTGAACAGATCGGTCATTGCGCACAGACAGAAGAACGCCATTATGACGGCCATCTTGGCTAGTGGCGTCACCACTGTGTAGTCTGGATCCTCCTGATGTGTCCTGCCTTGAACCCATTGGCTCAGGCGTAACAACAACACTCCAACAGCTACCACGCAACTCAACAAACAAGTCGACCAATGTACAATAATAGAAATTCATCATTATAGTGAGGTATGAAGTATCCTTTCTATTAGCCTTCTGAAAAATGGCACAAGACCGGAGTGAATGACTTTTGCTAGTCGCTTTGTGACATCTTAGTTTGGATTCACTCGCCATGTTGCTAGTATTAAGAATGTCACTTTTTGAAGAACAGTTGTTGATATTGGCTCATTGTTGTGCCGCCATATTGTTCTGATTGATGGAATGATACATCCATATTTTCGTTTTCTTTTTTGCTACAACATATATCATCTTCATTAAAGTGCATATGTTTGTTACAATAGATGTTCAACAATACCTGAAAATAGGACATGTACCATTATCTGATATGTGCATACCATTACTTACGTTGCCAATGGCGTGATTTTTTTTAAAGCAATCCATAAATCATAATTGTAGTTATTTGAATCGTGTACGTGGATTGAGATCTGACCACTGGTTCCTACCAAGTTAAAATGGTTAATTGTTACGAATCTTCACCTGGACTTGATTCTTCCTCGCCGTGTCACCATGATGTGCTCCATCGTACAATTCTTGCATATTATTCTTACCCATCAGTCGGAAACTCCTCCAAATGCGAGCCCCGCTTACTTGAAGGATCTGCAGAATACAGGGTACAAGATTATAAATGAGTTCGTATCAGTGATGGGCAGCGGAACTGTCAACTTTGAAAGTTTCGTAAATTTCCGAAAGTTTCGGAAACTTTTCACGGCATGTCATGAATTTCCGAAATTTTTGAAAGTTTTGAATACAATTTCTAACTTCCTTTGGTGTACTGAGCTGATGCCACTCTATCACTTGTTTCTGTTTTACAAAGATAACACCAACTACCTGTTTGGCATTGAGTCATTTCTTTGATATTTAGAGGGCCTTCCTTAACCTAAAAACCATTCACACCAGATTACCAAAATATAGTGATGAAGAAAGAACAAATATGGAAATACTGTGGATATACAGGCATGGGCCCGATAATGAAACAAGTGAAATGTGAATTCTGCAAATTGAAATTTCGTTTGAATGCAACAAGGATGGACCAGCATACATTTGCCATACAGCAACAGCATACAAATCCCGTCTCTTTCACATAAATTTCAAAAAAAATCCGTAAATTTCATAAGTTTCACGAAACTTAAGTTTTATCAAACATAAATTTCCGAAAATTTCCCATCACTACTTCATATATCGAGAGAATGAATCAGCTTCAATAATCAAAGGGTCATCGTACCTCAATCGCAGCTGCATTAAACTTGTCAATTATATTGTTTGTGTGACGACCATGGTCATACACGCTATACTTCTTATGATACAGTTTCTCGTAGTACACTGGTTCTTGTATCGGCCAAAACACCTGGCTTCCCTTCTCCGTTAATTGTTTGATGACTGTGACAGCTTCTTTGAGTCCCGTTGTGTATTCTTTGAAGCCATAATCATCTTCACTCGTATTCACAATTCCTGGTTTCAACAAGTAAATGTGCCACAACGTGTTGCTAGCCACGATCATTCGGGGCGGAGTTGCGGAGTTCTAAATTGAAATATGTTTAGTTTGTCACAGTCAGCAATTGATTCTATATAGTATGAATACTTCCATTTGTCGTTCACTCACCCTCCACATGTCGAAATATCTGATGAACTCTTGATCAATGTACTGTTTCATGAAGTAGTTCAAATCCACGGTATCGAAAATGTTCACATAACTCTCTCCTATCAGTTTTGGTATGATTGTTTCATTGCCGAATAATAAGTTTCTGAAGCTTTCTGCGATTTGCCTGATCCTAGAATCTCCTATGAATGCAATCGTGTTATTGAATCCGTCATCTTTCATCTTCTTGAAGCATAGTTCAGCTTCTGAGCGAGTGTACATGTGCATTGTGCAGCCTTTGGGTTGCCAATCTCCCAATTCGATGTCATAACTACCATCATCGAGCAGCATGTCACATGTATTCTTGCTTCCTGCGAACAGTTTCGAGCAAATATTTAAAATCTCATATTTTAATAATGTTTTAGTAATTTCTTACAACTGTTCCGAAGGAGAGAAGTTTAATGAGTATAGGCATCAAAATGTATAATCATCTTCCCAAAAGCATTAATCTAACCAAAGGATAGAATCATTTTTAATCAGGTTTGAAAGAATGCTTATTGAATTCATATTTTTACTCCATCCAATAGTGTTCTGACGACAAGAATCAACTCCTATAAATCTACGAATAGAAGTGATCCGAATTGTTTTTATATTAATATTAATATGTTTATTTGTATGATATCAATGGTGTTTATGTTTTAACTGACTTCCATGATATCACATGATGATCAAACCAGAATAAAACGACTTTCATTATTACTTTTATCATTATTATTACATTCAATTAGTCCACTGCTACCACGCAATGTAGTGTGAACTTGTTGAACGTTTAATATAGGTGAGGTTTTACCAGGTTTATCAAACATCCTGGGCATTGTTACATTTAGCTTGACCGGTTCACTCCAAGAACTGCTTTCTTTAGTAACCATCTCTCCTACTACCGGTACTGCGACGCCAGGCTGAGCCACCATCGCCCATTGATCATCAACTGTGAGAAATTGTGCATGGACAGAACCCATTCCTCTTAGATAAAGCCTTATATTCTCGTTCATTGGACTCCGGTTATCGACCTGAAACCACAGATTATTCTGAAAACCGACATGGTAAAAATGTGTTCGAATCATTCAATTCTGATTCAATAACATGATTATTGGAAAATGAACTTATGAGAACATTTTTTCATGGGTTTTTATGAACATCAAAAACAAAACGTATCACGGAAACACTGTAAGTGTACTCCTGGACTCGACTATAGAACCCTCGATACTGTTGTGCCTGATTTATTTCCATAAACTGGAAATTATTCATTTTTTATGAGTTCTAATGTGATCGACATGATTGGCGAATTTTCCATAATAATTTGAATATTAATCTTTGTCCGCCTATCTGAGTGTTTTTATATTGAACAGAACGATCTAAACTAGATGAAATGATCGTCATCTATAACAATATCAGAAGAAAAATTACATAGAAGAACATTCGAACGCATTTCTTCCATTTGTATCATATGATCGACAGCGAATATAAATATCTCGCTCATCTCACAACGCATATGTTACGTCTCACAACGCATATGTTACGTCTTTCAACGCATATGTTACGTCTCACAACGCATATGTTACGTCTTACAACGCATATGTTACGTTGGCCTAGTACTAATAAAAAGAGTGGTTATTACATCAGCAGGAGTGATGAATAATGATTGACATTTCCTTATGTAGAATATAATGTGATCTAATAATTTAGTTAACGGAGTGTAATGTTAATTTCAACAACTTTATTCTTTAAGATTCAATATTGATTCAATAATTGTCATTTCAATTTCAATTGCAAGATGTAATTTGTAAATGTGTTATTCTTTATTGTATTCCATGAACTAATTATGTATTATTTTTCTAGTGTATTGCCTCAGACTAGCCAATTGGCTATGGGGCATAGTTTGTAGTAAATTACAATTATATTTAAATATTAATAAAGAATTTTGAACTGAACTGAACTGAACTGAGGTGTTGGTAATTCAAGCTCCCCCAAAAATATCAATTACTTTACTTCTCACTTGTTCTTTGTCATGATCAGTTTTAAACCAAATAATGCCATCTTGAATATAAAATCAGATCTTCAAAGTGGATCGCTTTTCAAGTACAATCATAGCTCGTGTGAATATTCATTTACTGTCACATAAAATGTTTTATGAAATATACTTTTCGGAATTGGTAGATAAAAAAAATGAAAAAATGTTCGACCAGTTTTGAGAGAAGTGAATAGCGGTCAAGAGAGGAGAAGAAAGAGCTACCTTAAGGGCCAGTAAAATGATTCTTCCATCCGGGATCCTGAACATGAAATCTTTCATTTCGTCCGCATTCTTGTCGAATATTCTGCTAGTGAGAAGTTGTCCATTTGTCTGGTTCAGGATGACGACGTGGAGTCCATGTTCAGTCCGCGTTAACAACTAGAACAAAACAATATTTCTGGTACAGTCAAAATCCATTATTTCTTCAGTGTCGTCTTTATAGATTTTTTCTTTGTCCATTTTGTATGATGATGAACTTTACATCTGTTGCTAATGGGAAGAAGTGATCATTGCCCAAGAGATTTACTTCAAAGTGGGAGATATCAACATTCGTGTGTTTTCTGTCCGGATACATATCACAGAAACAGTCATAATGTGTTCCGGACGTTCATAAACTGGAAGACTTTTAACTAATCAATATGGGGTGGTAAGATTGCCCTTGTGGTGCCCCGTCCAAACGATCCCATCTTTGATTCATAGCCTTGATTGGGAAACAATGATTCTGTATCAAGTTTCGATGTTATTAAAAAAAAAGAAAGTATCGTCAAGGTACGGCGTGGTTTTGATCGCGCTCATTGTCATGATGGATAGTTTTCATGGTGAGGATGCGCCGTTGTTGCATGTAACTTCGTGGGAATTTATGAATCGATCCCCATTTAAGAATAGGAGAAGAGTATATATATGTATGATCGACATTTTTATACAACTTTTTGCAATGAGATCCTCTGAAGAGGGTTAAATTATAAAATCTCTTCATTCTTATCTCTCAACAATCTTGATTCTGAATCTTCCCTCTACTGCACTCATGGAAATTAATAATTATTTATGGATCAAATATTGATGAAGGATAAATTCAGAAATGAGATTCAATTTTTGTATCTGCCAACACGACTTGCGAAATGTCAATCCCCTTATAATACTCATAACTAAAATGTTCACAATGTATTGAATGATCTATATTGAATCCAACTATTACTTTGGTGTTAAGATTGCCTTTGTGGTGCTCCGTTCAAACGATCCTGAGAATTCCTCTTCTATTCTTACTTTAATTGATGTTATGCCTTGATGACTATTTTTATGTAACAAGTTTTCGCTGTTTGAAGAAAAAACGTATCAAATTTTGATACTTTGATATTTTTGATATTTTGATAAATTTGATTTTGATTTTAGATATTCTGGATGCTTTTTTTCACTTCAAAATCTGGCGGAGAAGAAGAGAACATGTGTCGTGTGGAAATAGACTCACTGTATTTTACTTCATACTCCATGTTTACATTATCCATATTGTTGTTATGCCTTGACGACTATTTCATATACAGTAAATAGACTTGAGCATCGTTATTTATTTCAAGTGTAAGTAAAATTATTCATCTCGGAGCGAAAAGTGAGCAATAAAATTGTACACAATGAAGAATGATGAACGAACTGATACTAAGAATGGAAGTGTCTATTCTGTACGTGTGAGTAAATTAATGTCAAACCTTTGACTTGTCGACTTACCTGATTACCATTCGCAGAAAATGAGACGTGGAATGGACAGGATTCCACTTCGATCCGAAGATCTTCCAACTCTGGGACTTTTTCCCCATCTGAGACAACATAATTGTTGATACCTGGAAAAATGCGCAATTCATTTATAGTGTGATGCATAAATGTGTACATACGTGGGCATGGCACAATCAACAAAATGGGAACCATATTCCCATCATTGATTTTCCTCACTAAAAGGATATTATCATGCAGGATCTCACCACTTTCGAATTCCCCTCCCCCCCCCCCCCCATGACGTAACAAACAGAATATCCAATCAAGTTGGCTGTATAATTTCGATCATCTCACAGCACGGTATACGGTTTATCAAGTTGCATGGACCTGGATTGCTGGTAAATAACTCACACCTATCTCTACGCACACTAGTAGTCAATTGCAAGCAGACTGGTGGTGGCTTTACTCACAAGTTAAAGCAGCTAGAAATACGATGGCCAGTAGAAAGTACTTGATGTG
Organism: Brachyptera risi; assembly: GCA_964007535.1. NCBI lineage: Eukaryota > Metazoa > Arthropoda > Insecta > Plecoptera > Taeniopterygidae > Brachyptera > Brachyptera risi. The sequence goes on from OZ023337.1 coordinate 31,393,203, forward strand.
TTCGACGATGACCCGTCTCAGACGCTGTAGACCGCCGTCTTGTTTCTTGTCATCCTTTTTCAACTCGATGACTGAATGAGCGGCCATCTTGAGTACATGAAACATGACAACCAGTAAAAATGACTGGAATTAAAAAACTGACATGAAAAAATGAGCTGGTTATGACCATCTAATACCGTATGTATCAGTACCGTATGTTACCACGTCTTTTTTGAGTTTTCAATTTTATTCATTTTTTCGTTTAATTTAAATATATTTTTCTGTTTTACTTTCATTTAATTCTCATTTTCATTACATTTTATTCGTTATTTTTGTTATTTCTCAATTGAGGTATGAATGATGATATTTCTCCATATTTTGCAACAATTACTCGAATAAGCATTCAAAAAGATGATTGTATGAATAAAAATAATAAAAGAAATGAGAGCTCCACGATTAAGGAAAACACGTTTGAGGGATTCTAGTCTTCTCTTCTTTTAATCAATTTTTGTCGCAATCACTTTGTGGTCGTCGACCTCTATCCACCTCGGACCCACCAGTCCACCTTGGGTCAGCTAGATCACGTGTCTATAAGCAGCAGCAGCACTTTCGACAGTCAAATAACATATTCTTATACCCACGATGAAGGCGCGAAACACCCGTGCGGTAATTGTGTGGGATAGGGGGGACGGTCGCCCGGAACCTTCATCTCTCGTGGATACAAGTTACACACGAGAGATGAAGGTTTGAACCACCCGTGCGCTAGTGGTGTGAGCAGTGGAGTATCTGCCGCAGGGGCAGCCGCCCCCCCCCTCCCCCCCCTCCCCGGGGGGGGCCTGCTGTCTCATCAAGAATACGTTTCAACGATCACCGAAAAATAATTAACGTATTTGAATCTGTAAAAAATACTTTTCAATATTGCCTGAATTTACTTGAAAATAACGGACTAATTTTGAAAATAATTCCATGATGAGGAAATTCAAGTTAAACTCAGTTGAACAATAATATTCTTGAATACGAATCGTATCAAAAACATAGTCATATTTTTTCGTTGAACTTACAGCACTTAAAATGAATATGAGCTTGCTACTTTTACTACATTTTGGTGAAAAGTCAACTGTTTTTGCTCTCAAGAGTAAGTGTCATTCAATCCTCATCTCAAACAGGAGTTAGAACAATTTGGTTTCATAAAATAACATAATTGTGGATGCATTTTAATCATAATTTTGAGTTATTTTAATCGTCTTCAATAGTAAATTGTAAAAACATGAAATATGGAGGTGGCATGTTGCATGATTTCGAAATCTCATAATTTGAATTGATTTTTTTTTGGGGGGGGGGGGTGAGGGGTCCAAGTGAGTCCTTTGCCCCGGGGCCCGAAATTCTCAGTTACGCCACTGAGTGGGAAATAGGGGGGACGGTCGATTAGAGTCTTCGCATTTTGTGAATGCCGAAAAAATCAGCGTTCACAATAATTATAATCCACACTGCGTTAGTTATTTGTATTTATTTATATTGGCTTTAACGACGCTCTGTACTGATGACTACGATCTATTGGCGTCGATGATTGATATATGAAATGATTGGATGATGAAGTGAAAGGTTATTTCTAGGTGTTTTTGGATAGTGGGAAGGAGTCGGTCGTGGCCTGTTGTTAAGGAACCATCCCAGTATTGACCTGAACGACAGACGGAAACCACAATAAAACCCTATCAGGATGGTCGACCATGGCGGGAATCGAACCCTGGCCTCCTGGCTCAGTGGTCAGTGTGGGTCAGTGGTTCAGTGAATTAACCACTCGGCCACACGGTTCAGTATGTTAGCTGTTGGAGACAGTTCAATTTTCCCAGCACTCCCAGTAACTGTAGCTGTGCAAGTTATATTTTTTCAATCATTTGGATCATTCGGAGTAATATTGATCAGCGAAATGGGCTATTATTAGCCGATTAACTGGATAGGTGGACCAGGGGCTAGCGCATTGAGCCATCATTCAGGAGATCCAGAGTTCGAATCCCTCTGTCCCTCTGCCGTTCTGTTTTATACAAAGACTACACACTGTCCAAAGAAACAAATACAAATAACAGATTTCATCTCATCTTCCCATCGCATTCATCATTCACCGACGCCAATAGATCTTTGTCATAATTGAAATGCGTCGTTATAAGCCCTATCTGAATGCATAAACGAATTATTCAAATGATTATTCGAATAATTTAATTATTTTTTATTGAAAAATTCGCCGGGTAATTAATCATCACCCTTGGCGGTTACAATGAATTACTGAACATCGTGAGAAGTGTGAGAAATTAGGGGATGCATTTGAAGTTTCTTGTCTTATGTAAGATCGCCCTTGTGGTACCCCGTCCAAAGAACCCAATTTTTTCCCCCCGACCTCAGTTTAGGAGCAATGAGTGTGAATTTATTATCGTTTAGAGAAAAAAATAATCTTAGTCTATACTGATACTGACGAACCCTTGGAAAACACGCTGAATTGATATTCAGAAGAACGGGTTTCGATTCCCGCCATCGTCGACCATCCTGACAGGAACTATTCGTGGTTTCTTTCTGTCGCTCAGGTTTATATAGGGATGGTTCCTAACAACAGGTCTCGACCGACTCCTTTCCACTATCCGAAAACATATTATGAAATAATCTCATATCTCATCTTCCTATCATCTGGCATATCAACCATCGACGCCAATAGATCTTGGGCATCAGTACAGTGCGTCGTTGAACCCAAAGTGGAAAGAATTAAATCATAATCCGTCACAGTAGTGACAATTTATCAAGTTGGAAGCAATTTTGGCAGATAATTCCCACTTAAAAGTGATGCTATTTGATATTTTTTAAATGTTATTACTATCTTATTTGTTTTGATACTTGTTGTTGTTGTTGTTTTTGTTGTGGTAGATACACTGAACTGTCGTTCGAGAGACCGGGGTTCGATTCTCGCCATGGTCGACCACCCTGACAGGGGTTTTTCGTGGTTTCCCTCTGTCGTTCAGGTCAATACTGGGATGGTTCCTTTAACAACAGGCCACGACCGACTCCTTCCCACCGTCCAAAACACCCAATGAAATAATCTTTCATCTCACTATCACTTCACTCATTCATCATCCACCGACGCCAATAGATCGTAGCCATCAGTATAGTGCGTCGTCAAAACCCAATAAAAAATTTTTTTTAAATAGTTCCGTACATTTTTTACACTGGACACATCTACATAATAACTGCATAAAACTGAAAATATAAACTACACTGCATATAACCGGCTCAGCGTGAGAGCCTACATTCCGAAATCGTTCATATTCATTTTATAACAAAATAATGAAAATACATACAAAAAACTACGGTGGTGACATTTCTTGGCTTGAACCCCAAATATCGTGTCTCCTAAGATAATAAAACGAACGAACCAATAGAAAAACTGAGAACAGATTTGAAATAATTTGTATTCAAAGTTGAGAAATGTCTTGATTTTTGACAGTTTTCAGATTTACCTTGGTTCTTGGTGTCATGTATGCGCATTATTTCACTACGTAAACCGGTTCAGCGGGAGCTAGCCGAAAGCACGACCGCTCCATGCGGCGTCTGGACGTGGACTGCTTGCATTTGGACCAGTCTCGATGTTGTGATACCAACCTATTGTATCATGATATAAAGAAGGTTACCCAACTATATAGGATAACACTGCTCAACAATGTATTTACAGTACACGGCTCAGTGGAATTATGATGGTAGTTTTTTTAATAACATCGAAACTTGATACAAATTCATTGTTCCCCAATTAAGGCCATGGATGAAAGTAGGATCGTTTGAAAGGAGCACCACAAGGGCGATCTTACCACAATAATGTTAGTAATTGCATTAGTTTTTTTACGAAAATTATAGATTCTGTAAGTTCAACAATGCCATCGATACCGTGGCCACTCTTATCTACATCTAGTTCACAAGGGAATCGCTAAATCGCGACAGGCAATCGGGACCTTTGGCTCTGAACTGACCGCAAGAAACCACAAATACCGTCCATGGTATTAGTATAGGAGTCAGAACATCTTCTTTATATTATGATAAAATAGGTTGGTATCACTACATCGCGACCGTTGTGTCGGGCAGATCTGCGTGATGATAAGAAGGAATCGGTCGTGGCCTGATAATAAGGAACTATTTGACTGAGGGAAACCTCGTTGTACCTCTGTCAAGATGGTCGAACTTGAGGGAATCGAACCATGGTCTCCTGATGGATGGTTCAATGAACTAGCGATTGATCCACCCAACCAAATCTCTCTCTATCCCTCTCACTCACTCAATTTCTCTCTCTCTAATTGCTAATTGCTAATTACCTCTACATCACATATTATTCATAATAACATATTTGAAAAATGGATAGTCTAGGCTACATGAAGAAATGATGAGAAAAAACACACAAAATATTCAGTTTTCATGGTAGTCTCACCTCACTGTCCCCTAAGTGGAAATAAAACTGATCATTACTATTATTATTAAATTTATTCGATTTCATTCACCCAATGATAATTCAAAACATGCGTACAAGTTCTAGTTTCTACCACTGAGTAGAACATCTACTCCAAGAGTAGTATGTGAACATTTGCCCATCAGAGGGTACTCATAAACAAAGTAGTAAATTGGATATAACTGTTGGGAAACTAGATAATTTTACTTGATATCCTTTGATATGTAGTGTACATCTGTGAATGTCATGAACAATAACAACAAAAACAGTAGTTGTGAGAAGGAGGTTAGTGATTGGATAACCTGTAATAATGACTAATACAGAACGTGTGTCATTGGCCAACCAGATGTGACAAATGAACAGCTCTAGAGATATTCTGCCAAGCCAAGCGAAGAATGAAGCGCAACGAGCTCGGAATTGAGCGAACAAATTCCGGAGAGCTACGAGACTAATTATCGGTACAAATGAGATCTAAGGATGTAACACATTTTATTTTTCTCGATCTTCACAATGCATTGAATATTCCGCAAAGCTGGATAATCCCATAAGTGAGGCCATCGCAGCCATATAAATACCAGTGTTCTGATAAAAGTTTGAAGTGTTGGTAAATGTGCACTTTTCACTGATCAAGTACAAGCTTGCAAATATCATGCCGTACAATGCACTGTAGCGATCCAAGTCCCAACGGAACATCCATTCCTTTAGTCCACTGTCACTTGAAGCAAAGAAGAGTCTCCAAAGAGGTAAATCAAACACAGCGTTGAAGATATCTCTCCTGAGATACAAGCCAGTAATCACGGCACACAAGATACTGAACTTCACTCCAAGGTAGATGCAGTGTCTTGGTTGTTGCGTGGTGGTTGTGATTGTGATACGCGGGGGGAATAGCAAGGAAGATGTAGGTGACGGTGAACCAGAAGGAGACGAGAGGCACGTAGTAGCAGTTTATCAGTAGTTGGTCCATAAATCAACAGAGCAGGACTGTGGGGGATTCGAGACGAAACATGACCTGAAACAGAAAAACAAAACTTGAATACTCAAACACTATCAGGGCTGTGAAATATACGTGATATAAACAGTCGTTCACGTTGATAATCACGCGCCGGATTCACAAATAGTATTTTCCAAAAATCCTGCAAGTTTTGAAATCTGGATAAGTTCTTCAGAAACCAAATGCATGGAAATATATTCTGGAACTTACATTTGGGAGATTTCATTGTATAACAGCGTACATGCGAAGAGTTAATCAGAAATGGGGAAAATCAATCGTGGTGTACCCGAGGGTAGTATTCTAGGCCCTCTCATTTTCTCAATCTATATTAATGACATATCAATGAATATGACTTTTCTGATGACGGATGTCACTCCATTTGCAGATGACATTCACCCAATGTGTGTGAATTGAAACTATTGTCGAGTTAGACACGTGATCAAATAACAATGCGGAACGGTTTTTCAACTGGTCTCAAGTCAGGAAAAGACCTGCGTCATCAGCTTCACCAGAAAACGACATCCAGTTGACACGTCATATGTCCTAAATGGCGTCCACCTAACCAAGACAGACTCTTGTAAGTACCTGGGTGTAACCTTCAAACATGATCTCAGCTGGGGAAAACACATTAACATAACAATTGCTAAAGCGAAGCGGAATCTCCATTTTGTCATGAGGAACCTGAAGGGTAGTTATCCTAGGACCAAACAGCATGTATACTTATGCTTAATTCGTCCCCTAGTGGAATATTGCTCTGGGATCTGGGATCCCTACTCGTCCTCTCAGACTGACAGAATGGAGAAAGTGCAGAGGAGTGCTGCTAGATATGTTGAGAACTGCCATCGCAGATGGAACTCAAAGCTTCAGCAGCCAGCAGTCAGCGTCTCCAAAATATTAAAAGACCGGAAGTGGGAGCTCCTATCTTCACGTCGACACAAGACCACCATCCGCTACCTTTACAAGGCGCTGTTGGGGTATCCCGCATGGCTCGACTTGAAACCTTTGATCGAAACCCCCAAATTCATCGGACGAAATGATCATGTTGGAAAACTGAACCTCAAGCGGTACAATTCCAACATTGGCAGGTACTCCATTTTGGGTCGAGCCGTACGTCAATGGAACAGCCTTCCACGAGAGCAGATGAAGTCAATTTCAACCATGGGACAACTTAACGTCTTACTTTCAACACTCTCAGTATAATTTAATTTAATTTTCTTCACTCATCCTTTTTTTACTAACTCAATTTTCTATTTTTTATTATCTTTTTTATACTTAGGTTATTTAGGTAATACTCACGTAGTTAGTTCAACATCCAACCACCGGAAATATTAGCCTCTGTAAATTGGTATTTCCCAAGTTGTGAATAAATAAATACAAATACAAATACAAATACAATTAAACTATTTTCAAACAGAAAGAAATTTTTTTTCACTTCTCAATTACTACTATACAAATTCACTAAAATATTGAAATCGAAATGAATCATCAAAAAGTTAAAAAATATATGGGACCACAAAAAGTTGGTGAAATCATATGAAAATCATATTCATCTAGATCATTGCCTCGTTCAAATATCAGCGAGTTTAACTCTTTTGTGTTCCAAAGATCTGTAGTTCTGAAGGTGTAATACCTGTAAGTATCTGGACACGGTGACTTGTCCGTCTTTCCAGATGTAACAGAAGTGTCCGTATCCTGTGAGGAACAGGTAGGCAGACACGATGGCTCTGAGGTGCAAGTAGATCGGCAGGACCTTGCTGGCTCCAGTGATGTGTGAAAGATATCAGATTCACCCAAGGGATGTGCGAGATCTGTGGGATCCAATCAAAAGTTGATCAAAAACATGAAGCAGTAACAGTTAGGGTTGTCCAAAGCTTCGGAATACGAATCGATATTACCAAACAAGAATTGAGGAAATTTCTCTCTAGCAATATTAAAATGTAATTTGAATTAAATTTCAGCATATATATATATATATATATATATATATATATATATATATATATATATATATATATATATATATATATATATAAACATATATATATATATATATATATATATATATATATATATATATATATAAATAAATATATATATATATATAGGCCTATATATATATATATATATATATATATATATATATATATAATATATATATATATATATATATATATATATATATATATATATATATATATATATATATATATATATATATATAAATGACGCCTTTTTATGAGACAGCATCTTGAATATTTGCTGACCCCACCAACCACTACCTTATCTGGGGTTATGGACCCCGTCCCTAACTGTAAATTACCAGAGACAATATAGCTGAGCTGAGAAAATTTATTTTGCTCACACTGTAATTCTTTTCATTGACCTCACCTTTCCATTCATCAGTTAGGTCTCTGTTCAGTAGTTTCTCATCAGGGCATTTCTTATTGAAGAAAACGCCCAGTGCCAGGAGTCCACAAAGCGGTAACCAGAAGTGATACTCGCTGAAATGTTTCTGTTGTTTTGTGAACAGATCGGTCATTGCGCACAGACAGAAGAACGCCATTATGACGGCCATCTTGGCTAGTGACGTCACCACTGTGTAGTCTGAGTCCCCCTGATGTGTCCTGTCATGAACCCATTGGCTCAGGCGTACCAACAGCACTCCAACAGCTACCACGCAACTGGAAAAACAAGTTCAAATATGTACAGCAATACTGAAAATGTCTTTGAAATAATCAAATTGACTGTTCTCCGCTGCTTCAAATTGTAGTTTTCAATTAATGCTCAACAATTTCGTGTTCCACCGAACTTGATAAACCACCAGATGAGGTTTAATCTCCAGTGGTAGAATCTGAGTCAAGCACCGCATCCAGCAAGCACTGTCACCATGTGTTCGTCCAAGCACGTTTGGTTGGCAGTTTCTATGCTCAAAAAAACTTCAACTCCGCGATGGAATTACCTCAGTTTCACCTATAGTTTCACGACAATCACGTGGAATTTCTGTTTCGAATCGAATCCACGCTGCAGAGCGCTCACTTCCACCGCGGTTGGGAATATTCACTAGGCATTGGCATAGGCAAAGGTGTTGAAGCATCACTTTTGAATTCCACCGGTGAAAGTGAAGCGCGTACCTCGGGGTATATATATATATAAGTGCTCTATTTCCCATTTTTTTTTCATAACACAACACAATCAAACAAGAAGTTCATGTACAGCGTTGAAAATAATACCTATAGAGATAAAACCCTTTTTGAAGGTTTGGGGAAAAAGTTGTACATTTTATGCTAAACGTCAACAGAATTGTCAATTGAAACAATAAAAATAGGAACAATGAATACTTGAAGTATGTAAGTGATATAAAATTAAATGCATATGCGACGATATTACAGAAAAAAATGAGTTACATAGCAGTAATCAAAGCTCAGAATCAGTGCTCAGAAAAACTCCCGGTGGAGTGTTGTAAGGTACTGCAAATTTTTGTTGCTAGATGACAGTATATATAATTGATTAATTAATTAATTGAAGTTATTTCACTTGCGTTTCTGCCAGGAAAAGCGAAACGTGAAGATTCTCGTTCATGGAAAGACTATAAATCATAGACAATAGCAGCTGCTAAAATTGACTCACCGTTTTGCTATAATATTGTTTTTTCCTTACCATGTCGCTAGTGTCGCAAGGGTGAGTTCATGAAAGACAGTTGTTGATATGGGCATATTGTTGTGCCGCCATATTGTTCTTATTGGCTGAGTAATATGGTCCAAGTGTTTGTTACTTCTTTCAGCACAACATATATTATCTTCATTGAAACTCATATGTTCGTTACAATAAGAATTCAATAATACCTGAAGAATAAAATACGTATTAGAAACCTCAACGTCTACGTCTTTCACGGCAATATGCTATTATTATCCATGTGTTTTTTTTTTAGCATGCAAATCAAATGAGCTGTGTCCATTTGTATCTCTGAAAGTTCGTTGGAAAGAATTCTTACGTAACTTTTAACTCAATCCAACTACGCCAATATGATTACGAGTAATTGGATGAGCGAAGCGAAGACTCAATTTCACAATACCCGAAAAAAAATTACTTTTTTTTTGTTTTTTTTTTGTTTGCTCTCCACAGGTCGGACGAAGATTCAAAATTAGTTGAAACTTGGCACACACAAGTATCATTATCTAATTCGATTCTGTATAGTTTTGAGCCGTGATCGGTTGTACCACTTCTGAGAAAACTCATTTCAAAGTTTTCAAAAATCCCATAAGAATAACCCAGAGAAAAAAATTCTTGAAAAACATTTTATCCGAGAGAATTCAAATTCTCATGGAATTTCAATCTGATAATGATACACATTATTCCGAACTTTCACTCAAACCAGATCAGCCGTTTTGATGTAAAAAAATATATAATGTCATTTTTTTAAATCACTCAAAGCTATATTAAGATACCAATTGAATCCAAGCCACGGGTGTCACCTCTTAATTGTAAACGATTAAAACAAAGCCTTCTTTATTATCATAGAAATTAATAATGAAAAATAAGGTGGCAATGATGTGATGGTTTGGATCTCAATGTGTATATATATATATATATATATATATATATATATATATATATATATATATATATATATATATATATAATAACCAATCCAAAGATAAGGTGATATGATCCAGCTCATCCATCAACGCGGCAACACATAAAGCGTTTGCCTAGTAATAATACCACCGATCAATTGAGTTTACCTGGAATTGGTTGTTTCTCGCTGTGTTGCTATGATGTAGTCCATCGTGTAGCTCGTGCATGTTTTTCTTCCCCATCAGTCGGTAACTTCGCCAGATTTGAGCACCGCTTCCTTGGAGTATCTGCACAATACGATATCATTAGTTATCATCTAGCTAGGCAAACGCGAAATATGCGTTGTGAGATGAGCGAGATATCTCATAAGGTATAATAACAGTTCTACATTTGCTACTTTATCGACTCTGGTATTCTACACACTTTGTACTTCATTTATTTGCTACTTTATCTTCTCTGGTATTCTACACACCTTGACGAATATGAAGAATAGGAATATGAAAATCTAGGAATATGAATCTAGGAAGCAGTGAATCTTGGCTCATTTCCATATATTTGATGTATGAAAACAGTTATTTGAATTTTTTCTCCGAAACGTCTGGTTCGAATTGCTTACAAAATGGTGGTTATGTGTATCATTCATCTTTGAACACTTGGAGAAAATTCTATTTTTTTCGGAGAGGTTTCATTTATTCAAATTTTCTCACCCAGCCTAATCTTATGAGGTTTTTAAAAACTTTGACATGATATTTCTCAAAATCTATCCAACCGATTCATTCCAAAAACTATACAGTTCTAAGTTGTAAAAGTTGGCCCGTACGAAAAAAGTTTCATGTTGATCAGTCAAACCATGCGACCTGTGCAGTGCCCACAAACAAACAAACAAAAAAAACAAAAAACACACACAGACAAAGCTCCATAAGAGTGGGATGGAATCTTCCCTACGCTCATCTAATTAATAATCAATTATGGTAATTCATTAAAGTAATAAAAAAAAATAAAAAACTAACCTCAATTGTAGCTGCATTGTACATATCAATTCTGCCGTTCGTCATACGATCCGGATTATCTTTCCTCCATTTCGTATTATAGACTTGTTCATAGAAGATGGGTTCTTGTATCGGCCAATACACCTTACTCCCCCTGCTGGTGAGTCGCTGAACTACCTCGACCAGCTCTTCCAGCGCCGTCGTGTAGTTCTGGAAACCAAAGTCGTCTTCTCTGGTGTTGATGATGTCTTTACTCACCACGAACATATGCCACAACGTGTTGCTAGCCACGATCATTCGGGGCGGAGTTGTAGAGTTCTAAATCAAAAGGTTTTCCATTCGTCACTGACAGTTATCAAGAGCCTTAAGAGGCCGCAGGCGCTCTACACGGGCTCGTTGTTCACTCGCTTCAGACTCTAGTTTAACATGCATCGTGTGCTAGGAGCCACCCGCAGACTAGCCCGCCGAACGCAGATTCACATAAACGCCGTTAATTCCCTAGCTCACACTTCTGATATATTTCACATTCTATGTTTTTTTTCGGTATTAAAAAATATGTACCTAGGTTTTCGTAAATTGGAAATTTTTCCATTTTCCATTTGAAGAATTTGAAAAATCACAAATTTTTTGTTCAAAATTCTGTATTCACGGTAACCTTTGTTTTTCAATTACTAACAGAATGCAAAAACATTCATATTGATATCACAAAAATTACGGCCGTGAGAGTTTGCGGCGTGAAATACGAGCGCCTGCGGCCTCTTAAGAGTCCACGGGAGTCGATTTAGCGAAATATCAGTTTTTTGATGATATTTTTAATAGTTTACCAGAAAAATTGAAAACCTCCACCTGGCCAAGACATGTTTTCAAACTCAGAACAAAAGAATTTTTAATTTCACATGCATTCTATAATATAACTGATTTTGAAAGAGCAAGAAACTGCAAATGTTCATTCTGTTCTAACATACTATATATACTAGCTTTATTAAATAAATATTCATCATTTTATTGTATACTGACAAATTTCAATACTTAATTATAAGTCTAAGACTTTAATTACATGAGTAAGGAATATTTATTGTATAATGTATATTTTTGTATTTACTTGTACAATTTGTATTACTATGAAATAAATACTCAAACTTTTGAACGGTATGAGATATCAAAATTCTAATACGCGAGAAACACAGGTAATTATGATAGCTTCAAGATTATATAAGTGAGGACTATTCAAGTCATGTCGCATAACCGTCAACCGTCGACAGCTGAAAATGTGTTTTTTTAGCTGTCGACTCTTGACAGTTATGCGACATGACTTTAATAGTTATAACTTATACTACCTTGAAGCTATTATAATTATCTGTGTTTCTCGCGCATTAGAATTTTAATATCTCATACCGTTCAAAAGTTATCATCAAAAATCTGATATTTCGCTAAATCGACTCCCGTGGACTCTTAAGGGGATCAGTAGGCCTACATGAAGATTCAACATGTGAATTTGACCAACTTTAGGAACATTTTGTGGTGAATTCTGACAGTATTTTAGAATTATTCTGTGTATGTTATGCCTCAAAGTGTCATTCATATAATATATGCTAGGATAACTTTGATTGTGTTGATATAGGCCTACAGTGAATAATGATTTTTTCACTCCAAGTGAATTTTGAGGTTTATTTTAAATAATCTATTTATTATTATAATATTCATTAATATAATTAATATTTATTAATAATAATAATTTTAGTTTTAAATAATCAAAATGAGGTGGTGAGATCGCCCTTGTGGTGCCCCGTCCAAACGATCCTATCTTCCATCCATAGCCTTATTTGGGGAACAATGATTTTGTATCAAGTTTCGATGTTATTAAAAAAAAAATATATATATGTATATATATATATATATATATATATATATATATATATATATATATATATATATATATTCACAGCATTTTTTAGTATTGCCATGAACGTAGCGTACTCATTGTCAGTTATCAAATGTAAAAACACATATTTTTAGGAACCATTATCTCTGAAACGGATGAAACTATGATGATGAAATTTTTTGTACATGACAATAGGTACATTACAAATATTTTCCAACTATATAAAACTTATATCATGATTACTTTCTGCAGAAAAAAATATAAAGTGCAATAGCGTAATATAGAAAATATAACACCACACATTGACAAGGTGTGATCCTATCACTAATTTAATTTGTGCTTTTTGTATAATGATCAATTTTACATCTGCTGTCAAGGGAAAGAAGTAATCATTGCCCAAGAGACTTAGTTCAAAGTGGAAGATATCAACATTCGTGTGTTTATACTGAAAGACTTTTATCTACGGCGAAAAATTATGGTCACAGACAGCGCAGTCCTGGTGTTGAAGACCATTAGTTTTAAATAATCAAAATGGGGTGGTAAGATCGCCCTTGTGGTGCCCCGTCCAAACGATCCTATCTTTCATCCATAGCCTTAATTGGGAAACAATGATTTTGTATCAAGTTTCGATGTTATTAAAAAAAAAAAAAAAACATTGACAAGGTAAATAAACGGTAAAACCTAGAATAATAGATGCATCATAACAATGTAGTACTAATTCATTCGAAATAAGGTCATGAACTCCCAGAAAAAATTCCAGAGCGATACCTCAATTACTTTATGAGATAATGGTTCCCAAAGTTGAAAATGATAAGAACTGAGTAAATGGGGTTTAACGTTGATGCACAGTAATTTCTCTGTGAAATAGCCGTATCCAAAACTTGAAAAATTTTAAAAATGCTGAATATTAATTCTAACATTGGATGATCATTTCAATGGCAAAACTATATACAGGATTATTTATTTTAAAAAAGGGGGAAAAAAGGAAAAAAATCTGCACTCTTTAGTTTAGACACAACATGCCACCAAATTCAACAGTATTTCAAAAGATTATTTTCTGAAAATTATGAAGCAATTTAATCATAATGTGTTTGGAAGAAAATTAATTCACTACAATATTTTATGTTATGTCAAGAGCCCGCATCTTAGATAAGCATGTTTCTCTTCGAAATGCTCGACCCAAGTTCGATGTGCGTTCAAAAGTTCGGTTGTGGTTTGAAAAGTGAAAAAGAGATGATATTGGAGGAGTTCCAGTAATCACCGCTAGATGGGGGAGTTTTTTATTTCATAATTTGGACAAAATCTAGTCACATTACACATTTTGGCCAAGGAAATTGGGAAAAGTGTAGAATAAAAGGCGAATCAGAATTTCAAATATTGATAAGAAAAATTGAACTTGAGGATGTGCGTTTGTAATTTATTTCTACTTTTATTTGGTAATCGGAAATTAAGCAATGCAAACCATCAAATCAGGCACATTTTGATTCAATTATTGCTCCATAATAAAATTATTCTTCAATTTTCGATTAAGCATATCTAATTGTGAGGATATTGTTTAATTATTGCATTTTACCACAAGTCCGTTATGTTTGTAGTTCTTGAGATATATGTGGCGGAAGTGCACCCTGTAAATCTGTCTAAGATGCGGGCTCTTAAGGCTAGGAATTTCACAAAGTGAGTAAAATCCTCTTTCATATTCAGCTTGGTAACCAGTACGTACCTCCCACTGGTTGAAGTACTCGATGAACGATTTATCAACAAATGGCGACCAGTAATAATTCATGTCCACAGCATCATCTGTATTCCCGTAGCTGGCGTTTACTCCATGCGGTATATCGATTTCGATGCTGGATAGAAAGGTTTTCATATTCTGGAAGACATATCTTAGTCTGGAATCTCCTAAAAATACTATCGAGTTATTGAATCCGTCATCTTTCACCTTCTTGAAGCATAGTTCAGCTTCTGAGCGAGTGTATCTGTGCATTGTGCAGCCTTTGGGTTTCCAATCTCTCAATTCGATGTCATAACTACCATCATCGAGCAGCATGTCACATGTATTCTTGCTTCCTGCGAACAGTTTAAGTTTAAGGTTTAAGAACAGTTTAAGGATATCTTAATTGTATCATGTTTTACTTTTTTTGCGTGATGTGAGGAGCCGGGAGATCATGAAGACAGTTGGTTCATTTAATGTTATCGAGGAGGTGAACTTTCATTTTCATTTTGACTATGATTAGACGAGCTTTAGCGAGGATTCAATTTGACATACTGAAAAAAATTGGTGTTCGTTTCTATATATTTTTTTTTTATGTTTTTTTGTCGGTTCTCCACAGGTCAAACGGCTACAGCTATCAATTTCAAACTTTTTTTCATCATGGTTCCTTATCTAACTTAAATCTGTATAGTTTTGTGGCATTATCGGATATCAACTTTTTTTATGAATTTCAGAAATTTCAAAAATACCCATTAGAATAACACGGCGGAAAAAGAGTATTTTCAAAAAAAATGAAATTTTGTGTGAAGTTGAATAACATCTTGATACACATTTCTGGAAATTCTCAACTTGATCGGGTCAGCCATTTTGAAGAAAAAACATGAAATGTGCTAAATTGGTACCACTCGAAGCCGTTTTTACCCATTTATAACTAAAATGTTACCCAATTGGCGAATTTAGGCAAAAGTTTGCCAATGAAGTCGACATACTATTACTTTCCGCTCGTCTAACAACGCGTATATAGCGTTTTCCTAGTATGAAAAATTGTGATTTTTTTTGTCCGTCTGTTTTTTTATGGGTATTTTTTCTCAATCTATTGTATTTTATCTGCCTGTTATAGTTTAAGTTGACGTGATGTACAGCCCAACAATAAATGAAATGAAAAATACTTTTTATTCGCCACTATCATCTCACATTGTCTACTGCTAGATCTGCAAACTGGTTTAAACTAATTAATTGTCCAAGGCCCAGTATTACCAAAGTCAGTTAGTATTTATCTGAGAGTTGGTGAAAACAAATAGCATGTGTAACCATGGTGATAACAAGTTTGAACTGTCAGATAAATACTAACTGGCCGTGGTAATACCGTGCCTAAAGCACGTCAATTATTACCAGGTTTATCAAACATCCTGGGCATTGTTACACTAAGTTGAACCGGTTCACTCGACGAGTTGCTTCCTTTAGTGACCATCTCTCCTAGTACCGGTACTGCCACGCCAGGCTGAGCCACCATCGCCCATTGATCAGCAGCTGTAAGAAACTCTGCGTGAAGAGAACCCATTCCTTTCAGGTAGAGCTTTTTACCCCAATCCAGTTGACCCCCGTTATTGATCTGAAATCAAACGGAAGAATGTTCATTAAAAAAATGAATAAAAATAAATAAATTAATAATAATAATAAGTCAAGAATAAAAACGCACATTACCATTTCGACATATATTATTTCAGACAGCCCGCACACAAGAGTTTTACTCTTACGCGGGCTTCTTGTTTCTAAATTAAGATTAAACATTAAATTGAAATCTCTTTCTTAAAATTAAAATTGAATTCTTGTTATCAATTCCATTTTACCTTAGAATGTTCAAAATTGATGTATATATTTATAGAGTCGAGGTATTGGTTCCATGTATTGTTAATTTAGTATTATGATATTGTTATAAGGCTATATGTTTAAATGTATGTTTGTACAAGAATACAATGTCATTGTACAAGAATATGTGTTGTATGAACAAGAATAAAATGATATTCAAATTGAAATTGAATTGAATTGAATTGTTCTGAGTATTTTAATACATGTATTTTTGATAATCAAAAAAAAAACTTCCAAAAAAAAATACTACTTTTACTACTTTTACTACTACCTTTACGGCCAATAAGATGATTCTTCCATCCGGAATCTTCTCCATGAATTCTGTCATAAGCGTCACACTCTTGTCGAAAGTTCTGTTGATGAGAAGTCGGCCATTTGATTGGTCGAGTATAACAATGTGGAGTCCATTTTCTGTCCGCGTTACCAACTGAAACAAAATCATATTTCTTAGTTTACATTTCTCGTATCTTCACGGTACTTCTTTCGTTTATTTTTAGTTTCTTCGTGAATGGTTTGTCTGATATGGTTTGTTTGTAAGGTAGTTTTTTGTGTAATTTTTTTTTTTAATTTTAAGATTTTTATTTGTCAATTCAAGATTATACAGAAAAGTTCACAATATTCCACAAAGCCTGTAAACAGGCTTATCTGTGGTTTGCATTTTACTTATAACACATGAAAAACATAAAACTGATACAAAATAATTACAGGTATAGTGATGGCGTATTTAGTTTTGTGAATCATACGAGTTCCAATGATAGTATAATGTGCCAATATAACAATACATATGATTTTTTTTTTTCATTTTCCCCGTTATTAAAATTTTATAATTTCAAAATATATAAATTTCCCTTTGACATGAAAAAAAAAAAATAATTTGTAATTTTTTTCTTTTTTTTTTCATTATAATAATAATGATAATAATTTTATATTTCAACAGATTGTTTAATACATTTTGATATCGTCACCGTCAGCAGTATATTAATACACAAATATATTGGAGGGTGATATAAAAGTTCATCATTTTGAATATGCAAATTTAATCCATCATTCAGAAATTGTCACATCATTTAAAACACAAAATACAAATAGGAATAAAAACATGATTTAAGAATATAGATACATGTAAATACGAATATCTCTTCATCACTCTATATGTTTGTGTTTGTATGTGGTTTGTATTTGTATTTGTATTTGTATTTGTATTTGTATTTTCCAAGGTCTTATGAAAACATGGTTGCATGTTCAACCCTCAATTCATTAATAAATATGGCAGTAGGCAGTCAAGTGTCGCAGATCCCACTATATTTAATTCTATTCCTCCACGTATAAAAACCCTTGACAAATACTCTATTATGAAACTCTTCTTAAAAAATCTGTTAGTTAATTCTTAATTTTATCGCTTACATCGATGTATTATAACAAGGAAAAATTGTTATACCGAATATTTTTGTTTTGTTTCACAATTTTTGTTATTGTAAAATCATCGTTTTCTTTCCTTTCTTCTTTTGAACTCACCCTTAAAGATAAACAGTCAAGTACTGCTCTCAAGCTATGCCAAGTTATATTTCTTTGTGTATTTATCAATTTTTGTTCTCAATACCAGTAGAAGACAAACTCGATATGTCCAAAAACAATATGTTATCTTACCCCTACAGTCAAGCCAGCATTCATGGCTTTGTAGGATTTCATGATGAGTGTTTCTGTAATAATGAATATAATGTGTGACCAATAAAAAAAAATTTAAAAAAATGTATGACCCAATTCAGAATTAAAATTTAAAAATAAGTAGTCTACAAATAATGTTAAAATGCAATGTAACGAACGAGATTAATAATGATTAATGAAAATTGTCGTGTATAAAAAAATGTATTCATTTATTTATTTATTTTCCAGCCATTTGTGAACGGTTGATACATTTTAAACGTACACTGTGTAAATGTTGTCAATAATAGTCAAATAATATAAAAAATTCATATACAAATAGAGCTACTAGAAGCAGACTGAAATTTATACTTTAAAAAATCATCGACAGAGTAAAATGAGTGGTCAGTCACCTCTTCAAGTAGTTGTTTAAAAATGTGGTTTTCCTCAGCGCGTTTAAGGCCTCATTTCATCAACTATTAACTGGAGTTTAAACCCGGTTTAAATTTTTAATCCAGGTTTAAATTCAAGAAGCCGTTTCATGAAGCCTAAACTGGGATTAAATTTGACCGAAACTGAGCTTATCCACATGGCATTTAACCCAGTTTATCATTAAACCAAGTTTTACAAAACCAAGTTTAAACTGAAGTTGGTGAAACTGGGTCTAAGTGTCTCTGGTAATTTGTTGTAAAATCTGCGTCCCACTTGTTACACTTCCTGCGATGTCATTTTGAGTCGGCAGAATGAGGTTTCTCCCTCGGGTCGACTAAGCTTCTTAAGAGCCCGCATCTTAGACAGATTTACAAGGTGCACTTTCGCCACATATATCTCAAGAACTACAAACATAACGGACTTGCGGTAAAATGCAATGAATGGATAATACCCTCACAATTGTATATGCTTAATCGAAAATTGAAGAATAATTTTATTATGGAGCAATAATTGAATCAAAATGTGCCTGATTTGATGATTTTCATTGCTCAATTCCCGGTTACCGAATAATAGTAGAAATGAATTACAAACGCACATCCTTGAGTTCAACTTTGCTTATCAATATTTGAAATTTCAATTCGCCTGTAATTCCACAGTTTTTCCAATTTACTTGGCCAAAATGTTTAATGTAACTAGATTTTGTTCAATTTATGAAATGAAAAACTCCCCCATCTAGCGGTGGTTACTGGAACTCTCTCAATATTGTCCCCTTTTTACTTTTCAACCCACAACCAAACTTTTAAACGCACATCAAACTTGGGTCGAGCATTTCGAAGAGAAACATTCTCAGCTAAGATGCGCGGGCTCTTAAAGCTTCTGAGTGTTCACGCACATACATACAGATGTTGTAGATGCATTTATAGGTAAATGGTTCATCTTAAGTGTTGAGTCATTATAGGAGTCAAGATATTAGTCTACACTGTATGGTAAGATTGTTTGATTGTATGGTTTATATCTTTATCATGATTATTTTAAATTGTCTTATATTGCTTCTTTTTTTTTCATTATCATGAATGTTGTTGTGCCTCGCAGTTCAAATTGTTGAAATTAGAAGGGTGTCAATAACCAATTTTTTCAATTTTTGATTGATAATTTTTTGATTACTATTTATACTATCAATATTATTATGACTTATCAATTTGAAAAATATTCTGTATTATGTGTCTTTTAGCCAAAATACTTCTCTAATCAAAGTGTCTTAATACTGGTTTTTATGTAATTATTTTTTTCTCACAATCTTGTACAACTGTCTACTTTTTTCGTTACTCGATGTAACTTGATTGCTTAAAATCAACATTAATCAAAGAAACCCTACACTTCGTAAGTAGAATGTAACAAATCACTCAATGTTTTTCTTTTTTTCTTTCTACTTCAACTACCTTATTATTTTTAATGTTTGAGAAATACGTCCGAATTTGAATTGTACTTATAATTCACTATTTTAACTCACAGTTAAGCCTTTTTTGAAGGGCTTTGTGGATGTTTTTTTGCTGTAATTGTGTTTTTATTTCTGTATCAGTGTATATGAACAATAATAAAAAAAATATATATGAGAGATGAGTGTCAATATTATTTTAGTTCAATACAATAAAATGGTCAACAAACTGTAACTGAGAGGGATGATAGAAATGTGAACCCTGACTTATCTCACCTGATCACCATTAACAGAGAAGGAGACGTGATTTGGACCGGAAGTTACTTCGATCTGAAGATCTTCCAACTCAGACGCTTCTTCTTTGATTGAAGCAATATCATAATCGTGTATATCTGAAACTGAGCAAACGCAACGTATGCGTTGTAAGATGAGCGAGATATCTGGTATACTGAGAGTCGTTAAAGTAGTCCTACCTTTGCTACTTTATTGACTCTGGTGTTCTACACACCTTGACACATATGAAAAATACTACATTGTTGGGCAAATATCGAATCTAGAAAGCAGTGGATCTTGGCAATATAATTCTGCTTTTTTCCTATAATATTTGATGAATGAAAACAGTTGATTGAATTTTTCCTTCAGAACGGCTGGTTCGAATTGCATACAAAATCGTGATAATGTGTATCATTTATGTGTACACATTCACAGAAAATTTTATTTGGAAAGATTTTATTTTTCAAATTTTCTTGCCCAGCCTAATCTTATGAGATTTTTAGAAATTTTGAGATTATATTTCTCAAAATCGGTCCAACCGATTCATTCCAAAAACTATACAGTTCCAAGTTGAATAAGTTTGCGTGTACAAAAAAAAGTTTCATGTTGATCAGTCAAACCCTGCGACCTGTGGAGTGCCCACAAACCAAAAAATAAAACAAACAAAGCCCTATACGAGTGGGACGGAGTCTTCGCTTTCGCTCATCCAACTAGGCAAACGCAACATATGCGTTGTAAGATGAGCGAGACGCCTGAATAAGGTTTAATGGTCGTCAAAGTAGTTCTACCCTTTCTACTTTATCGATTCTGGTATTCTACATACCTTGACGTATATAAAATATCCTTCATTGTTGAGCAAATATCGAATCTAGAAAGCAGTTAAAGTTGAAACCAATCATCGTATCAACATACAGTTTTCGGTTGAATGATCACCAATAGGCTTCTGTCACGAAACAAATGACAAACAATTGTTACCATAGCAACACAGCGAACTGGTGGACTACCAAATATTATAATAGGTCAATTCCAACTGGTGGACATTGTTGTCTCTCTCTTTTAACAATGGGTGACGTCACTTGATAGAAGCCCATAGGGTATTCTCAACTAACGTCACCCATTGTTGAAAGAGAGAGACAACAATGTTCACCAGTTGAAATTGACCAATTAGAATATTTGGTAGTCCACCAGTTCGCTGTATTGCTATAGTAACGATTGTTTGTCACTTGTTACGTGCGAACACCCAATATTCAATTGGCTTCTGTCACGTAACAAATGACAAACAATCGTTACCATAGCAATACAGCGAACTGGTGGACTACCAAACATTCTGACTGGTCAATTCCAACTGATGGACATTGTTGCCTGTCTCTTTCAACAATAAGTGACGTCACTTGACAGAAGCCTACACGTGCTCGCTCGAATAGCTTTAAATATGTTTTCAACCCTTTCAAAATAATTGTCAAAAATCT
The DNA here is from genome assembly GCA_964007535.1 of Brachyptera risi. NCBI lineage: Eukaryota > Metazoa > Arthropoda > Insecta > Plecoptera > Taeniopterygidae > Brachyptera > Brachyptera risi. Next base: position 31,414,923 of record OZ023337.1, read on the forward strand.
ACATGTTTCTATCTGTTTTTCATTGTTTTTACGATTTTTTCGAAGTGATACAATTTGGAATCATGATTTTCAGGAGGCACAGGTATACTCATTCTTGCTTCATTTCAAAAAGAGTTAGACTGATTGGTCTCACCGTTTACCCACCATGTGTTGTAAGCCAAAGGCCTGCATTGGCACTTTTTGTCCTATTTTGACCGTTCCCTGGAGGTTTTACTTATAGGTTGTGAGATGTAAAGTATAGAAGGCAATTCTGAGTGATATTCAAGAAACTCGACTTGAATCTCTCGAAAGAGTGTGTGGTCATACGTAAGCCTACCAGTGAATAATTTGAAAGCTGCTAGAAATGCTGTGGCCAATAGGAAGTACTTGATGTGTTTAGCAATGTGTCGACTCGGAAGCTGGAGATCGCCATCTTGTTTCTTTTCATCCTTGTCCAACTTATCGTTCGAAATGGTCAGCTGGAATAGAGGAAATAAACCGTTGATAAACTTGTAGATCTGTTCGAGGTCCACGGGAATCGATTTGTCGAAATATCACTCTTTTGGGGGTGATGACTTTTGGACGGTATGAGATGTCGAAATTCTAATGCGAGAGAAACACAGATAATTATAATACCTTCAAGAAGATATAAAATAAAACTATATAAGTCATGTTGCTTAATTTTTTCAAGCGTATGCCTATACAGCTAAAAAATGTTGTTGTTTTTTAGCTATATATGATTGACGGTTAGGCGACATGACTTATCGGACGAGCTTTAGCGAGGATTCAATTTTACATACTGAAAAAAATTGGTGTTCGTTTTTATGTTTGTTTTTTTTCTTCATGTTTTTTGTCGGTTCTCCACAGGTCAAACGGCTACAGCTATCAACTTCAAACTTTTTTTCATTATGGTTCCTCATCTAACTTAGATATGTATAGTTTTATGTCATTATCGGGTGGTAAATTTTTTTTTTATGAATTTTAGAAATTTCAAAAATACCCATCAGAATAACACGGCGGGAAAAAAAAATATTTGTATTCTCAGAAAAAAAATGAAATTTTGTTTGAAGTTGAATTAGATTCTGATACACATTTCTGGAAATTCTCAGCTTGATCGGGTCAGCCATTTTGAAGAAAAAACATAAAATGTGCTAAATTGGTACCACTTGAAGCAGTTTTTAGTATAGTTTTCCTATTATATATATAACTATACCATCTTCAAGGTATAATTATTTGTGTTTCTCTTGCATTAGAATTTTGATATCTCATACCGTTCAAAATGTATCACAAAAAAAATGATATTTCGCTGAATCGACTCCCATGGACTCTTAATAAGGGGGGGGCCATAAGTCGTATACCTCGTAATGTTACATTAACCAGCTTCTAAAACATTTCTCTCCTAAACGGTAGGCGCAATGACAATTATTTTTATCTCTAGTTATTGACATATATCTAACCAAGACTTGCACGGATGGATTTGTTTATGGTGCCTCATTCATGATATTTTCCATTCATTACAGCATGCTCACATTTTTTAATGCTTTCGATACACATTTCTTCAACACAGAAAATCAAGATATCGAAAAATCCCTTCGTCGAAGTATGTGATAGGCCTACATATTTACATAATTGACTGGGCCTATTTCATATTTTTGTGTAACATCATCCCGAGAAAACTGGGCATTTGTGCGGAAATGAAAAGAAATAGAAAATAAAAATAAAAATGAAAAGTTTGGAAATAAAAGCAGTCGAGGTGAAAAGTGATTATTTGTCAGCCATAGCTTGCATTACTAATAGTCCACATCTTTTAAATAAATGAGCAAAAAAAAAAGAGTAAAAAAACGAGCGTCACACAATTTTGAAATAATTCCTGTGCAAAAATTGATCGTCCGATGAATAAACAAACGATGTATTTCAAATAATATATTCAGCTTCTACAATTTTGAAAAGAAAAGAAATGTGAAAAATGTGATTATTGACTTTCGGGTTTCCTTTGAAGAATTATTCAAAACATAAGAATGATGAAAAAAATTTGCCCTAGTGACGTCATACAATTGAAACAACAACAACAACAACAACAACAACAGCAACAACAGCAACAACAACAACAACAAAAATAACAACAACAACAACAACAACAACAACAACAAGATGATTGAATTAAGTTTGCTCTCGTGAGTAGTGACTGCGAATCAATTAATAACCGACCGCGGACTTGAGTGAAGATTTTATGAAAAATATGCTTTGGCATTGGAAATTATTCAAACATATAGTTTATCTTTTGTCTAGATAATGTTTTTCGAAAGCATCATGTTTCATCTTATCTAATGATGGAAATTCAGTTATAATAAAGGGTATCACAACTCTGAAACTAGATTTTAATTAATATCAACCATATTTATTGCCCTAATTTCAGAGAAAACTAGAAATCCTCATCTCAATTTCAGAAACTATAATTAATTTTTTTTTCTATCCTTCAGAGAGCATGAGTCATGACGTAGACATTACGGATTCTGAATGGGAACATGAACAAATCGAGTAATGTCTACGTCACGACTCGGGTGACAAAAAGGGCCGGGTCCTGGAGGACAAATGAATTAATTATAATTTCTGAAATTGAGATGATAATTTCTAGTTTTCTCTAAAATTAGGCAAATAAATATAGTTATTATTCTTTGAAATCTAGTTTCAGGCTTGTGATGTCCTTTAATATTGATATAAAAAAATTAAAATAAAAAATTAAAATAAATATTTATAAAAATAATCATTTTAGGGTTCGTTTTATGCACTTCCAAGTTAAATGCCATCACAACCCGAAAAATGGATTTCAATTTTCAATTAATAATGACGAAATTAATTTCCCTAATTTTAGAGAAAACTAGAAATTTCTAGAAATCTAGAAAACAGAAACTAGAAATTTTAGCAATTATTATCAATTGTTTATTCCTCCAGAGACCATGAATCATGACGTAGGCATTACCGTTTCTGTTCATAAACTTGAACAGAATATAAAAATATGAAAATAAAGAATATAAATATAAAAGATCGAAACGCTGCTCGTCTGCAGGTCTTGAAGGAGACACGAAATCTCTTTTTTTTTCTTTTTACACACATTGTATTGTATTGTATTGTATTGTATCTTTACGTGGTTGATTCACAAGGTTATTGTGTGAACCACATCAGATGATAGAATAAAAATTAAAAAATGATACAAATTAACAGTAAATCAATTGTATAAAAAATATTCGTCTGGGCTGTAAAATAAATTATTCAGTAAAAAATTCTTCAATTTGCATTTGAATCCAATTCTATTGTTGCTTTCTTTCAAAAAAAAAAGAAAATATTCAAATAAGGACCTCGCTGTCAACATCCTGATGTTCGTTTGACGACCTCCAGGATTATAATCGTCCGTCTGTCGCTCACTATCAGAATCGATAGAACAGAGACGAGTGGTCGAGTGGCTAGCACACTGAACCGTCATTCAAGAGACCAGGGTTCGATTCCCGCCATGGTCGACCATCCTGACAGGGTTTTTTCGTGGTTTCCCTCTGTCGTTCAGGCCAATACTGGGATGGTTCCTAAACAACAGGCCACGACCGACTCCTTCCCATCATCCAAAACACGCAATAAAATAATTTCAATCATTACCATCATTAATCATTACCACCTGTTCTAAAAACAATCTGTAATGAGTAAGTTAAATACAAATACAAATACAAATACAAATACAAATAAATCAAAGAATGATTGTTTTTTCAACTAGGTGTGAATTAAGCGATTGTTTTTTATTTTTAAAATTGTGTTGTACGTATATCTATCGACTTTTCCATACAAGTTCGTAAACATTCGTGTGTGTATACTAAAGACTTTAATCTACGGCGAAAAATTATGGTCACAGACAGCGCAGTCCTGGTGTTGAAGACCATTAGTTTTAAATAATCAAAATGGGGTGGTAAGATCGCCCTTGTGGTGCCCCGTGCAAACGATCCTATCTTTCATCCATAGCCTTCATTAGGGAACAATGATTTTGTATCAAGTTTCGATGTTATTAAAAAAAAAATAATAATAACCTTCCATCTCATCATCCCACCATCTCATATATCATCCACCGACGCCAATAGATCGTAGTCATCAGTACTGTTTGTCATTGAACACAATATAAATACCAGTGGCGTAACTACAGCAGGGGCAGCCGGGGGGCCACAAATTAAATGATTTGACAACTGCCAATATACGTATAGGCCAGTGACTAAAGTAGCTGTGGTCATCAACCTATACAACCTGGCCCTCCAGTGCGTGACCTCGACTCACGCCGGCTCGGTCGGCACCTTGCGTCCTCCAATAAACCGGTCCATATGGGATCACGTGGTCTCTTATTGCCCACCGTTCAATCCCCTCAGTCCTGAACTTTCATCCTTTGCCCTTCAAACTTTTCAAAAGGAAAAAATGACTTTGTGGTAAGTTTTCGATTGTGAGAAAAATATAGAAAGAGGATGTTACATGTTATTTGTATGTAACGGTACGCTGTTTGATAAAAATTGATGGTAAACATATCGAGTGTGTTACTGTTACCATGTAATCAATGATTTTTTCACATTTGCTATTATAAAATTGGGCTCTTTATTTAAATTGGTTTAACAACGCACTGTACTGATGACTACGATCTTTGTGTCTGGGGCATATAATTATGTTGACTAGGCCTATTGAATCTTACACCAAAACATATTTAATATTTTTCAACCAAACACGGACAGTTCCCACCCTTTCTCAACCACTCATCCATAGGATAGGCTAGTCTTTGTTATTTTTATAATCATTATTAATATCTTATCTCTAGAAGGTTTGGGTGGAAGACCACTCTCTGCAGTGAACCCCGCCTATGTTGAACTGTCATTGTATAGTTATTATTATATTATACCATATCATATATTATTATATTATACAAATATCGTTCAAATAAAGACATACAACAACAACAACAACAACAATCTATTGGCGTTGGTGAATGATGAATGAGATGGTGGGATGATGAGGTGAGAGGTTATTTTATTAGGTGTTTTGGATAGTAAGAAGGAGTCAGTCGTGGACTGTTGTTAATTAAGGAACCATCCCAGTATTGACCTGAACGACAGAGGGAAACCACGAAGAACCCTGTCAAGATAGTCGACCATGGTGGAAATCGAACCCCGGTCTCCTGAATGACAGTTCCGTGTTGTAACCACTCGACCACTCGTCTCAGTATAAATTTGGGCTGATTCATTTTCAACAAATATTGCCACAATCGGATGATGTATTCATTAATGTATCTTGCGCGGATCAAGTTTTACTATCACTCATATCTGCGAAATCCCCCTGGCGGAGACTTTTTGCCCTATGGACACTGGAGACGCCCTAATACCGCCCCACGTGACTCAATCAGCTGAGACACCGCTTCGGAAACTGATGTCACCGTTGGGCGTGAGTTCGAGTCCCGCACACAGCATGGGGTTTTGTCAACGTCCTTTCACTAATTATAACTTCATAGTTATATTACACACTTAAAAACTTCAAAAACTTTTTATAAAGCTATAAAAAATACACATTTCTTAGGCCTCATTTCACCAACTATTAACTGGAGTTTGAACCCGGTTTAGATTTTTAATCCAGGTTTATATTTTTAGGAAGCCGTTTCATGAAGCCTAAACTGGGATTAGATTTGACCTAAACTGAGCTTATACTATTTTAATACGAGTTCTTAAACCCAGTTTATCATTAAACCAAGTTTTACAAAGCCAAGTTTAAACTGAAGTTGATGAAACCCGCCCTTAGCTGCAATACGCTTGACAGTCATGCGACTTGAGTTTTGAGAATATTTATAACTTGTATCATCTTGAAGCTATTATGATAATCTGTTTTTCTCGCGTATTAGAATTTTGATATCTTATACCGTTGAAAAGTCATCACCAGAAAACTGATATTTCGCCAAATCAGCTTCCGTGAGCTTCAAAAAGTTATAACTTTACTCGTAATTCCGGTTGTGAACGAACCTTCACACTCACTTGTTCTCAAGATATCATAACGAATTTTATATTTTAACCCACAGTCAAGCCATTTTTGAAGGGCTTTGTGGATGTTTTTTTTTTGTAATTGTAATTGTCTTTCTGTTGTGTATTTGGCCGATAAAAAATGTAGGCCTATATATATATATATATATTTATATATATGTATATATATATATGTATATATATATATATATATATATATATATATATATATATATATATATATATATATATATATATATACATATATATATATATATATATATATATATATACATATATATATATATATATATATATATATATATATATATATATATATATATATATATATATATATATATATATATATATATATATTTATATGACCATGTAATTATAATATTTTTTTGGGGTAAATTTACTGATTAACGTACCACGCCCATTTTTTTTTAATTTTAATTTTTTTTTTCAATTTTCAAAGTATATAAGCTCCGTTTCGCCTGCCGGCGGTATACGCGAGGTTTAGTCACCAACCTGACCTTAACCTAACCTACACTGTCCACCTTTGTCGCCTTTGACAGATCACAAAGCATCAACTTCAAGTCAGTAAAAAATATATTTAAAACAAACAAAATACAAAATGTCCAAACTGCACACCATGGATATAAACAAGATCTATAAAAAAAAAAACACCAAAAACGCGAACATCAAACAAAAATTGGCCACATGGTACGTTAATCAGTAAAATCACATTTTTTTTCGTGCATACATCTGATGCGGGTGCTCTTGAAAAAATGCGATTCTACTTTATAGAATCGTAGTTTGTTTACCTTGATTACTGAATCCATTGCTCTCGCATTCTTTCACTTCATAACCGGTCCTCCGAAACCACGTCCACTCCCAGCAAGAGTCGAACTCTAACTGCACGTTAGTTGATCAGTTGCTCTCAGTCTCACGTAACAGTTGGTTATTATTTAACCAGGCAAAACTGTTTAAAAGCGGCTCCTCTTGGTTGCTACGAGAATACATTAATCGATCACAACATTATTTTTTAATTTTTTTTTAACAAAAGAACATGGATCATACATATGAATAAATGATCAGTCACGTGATGCCCACAAAGCCCTGAAGAGCTATAATGAAATATATATTACTTTATATAGGCTACGCATCAAATCTCCGAAAACCCAAATCTCCGAAAATCCAAATCTCCAAAAAATGTAATGTTCGAAGTGTCTGAGATATAGGTTTTCGAAGATGTGAGTTTTCGAAGATATGGGTTTTCGAAGATATGGGTTTTCTGAGATTTGGGTTTTCTGAGATGTTTGTGTTCTGAGATTTGAGCATTCGAGTAAACAAAGTGTCGGACGGATGGGTTTTCTGAGATATGGGTTTTCGGAGATGTGGGTTTTCTAAGATGTGGGTTTTCTGAGATTTGGGTTTTCTGAGATGTGGGTTTTCGAAGTTTTGAGCACGAACTGTCGGACAAATGTTTTTTCGGAGATGTGGGTTTTCTAAGATGTGGGTTTTCTAAGATATGGGTTTTTGAGGATTTGGTGTGGTGCCCCTCATATCACATATGCTATGATAAATACTATAAACTAGATAAATCCATTTCTCCACAACGAATTAGTGTTTGGTAATTTATAATTAATTTGTCTTCTGTTTGTCTTGAATATCAAATACTAGTCAAACGCGAAATATGCGTTGTAAGATGAGCGAGATATCTCAAGAAGGTATAAGAGTCCTTGAAGTAGTTCTACCCTTGCTACTTTATCGACTCTGGTATTCTACACACCTTGATATCTGAATAAGCTATTAAAGTCGTTAAAGTAGTTCTACTCTTGCCACTTCATTGACTCTGGTATTCTACACACCTCGATATCTGAATAAGCTATTAAAGTCGTTAAAGTAGTTCTACTCTTGCCACTTCATTGACTCTGGTATTCTACACACCTTGACGCATATAAAAAATACTTCATTGTTGGTCAACTCTTGAATCTAGAAAGCAGTGAATCTTGACAACTCAATTCTGTCACAATTTGTATGATGTATTTGAAGAATATTATCAGTCATTTTATTTTTTTTCTTCAAAACGACTGATCAGAATTGCTTAAAAAATCGTAATAATGTGTAAAATCCATGTATACACATTTAGAGAAAATTTCATCCCATTTGGAGAGATTTTATTTTTCAACATTTTCCGCCCAGCCAAATCTTATGGGGTTTTTAGAAATTTTGAGATGATGATTCTCAAAATCGGTCCGACCGATTCATCCCAAAAACTATACAGTTCTAAGTTGGATGAGTTTGCGTATACAAAAAAGTTTCATGTCGATCAGTTAACCCTTGCGACCTGTGGAGTGCTTACAAACAAAAAAAAAAAAAAAAAAAAAAACACACAGACAAAGCCCTATAAGAGTGGGATGGAGACTTCGCTACGCTCATCAATTATTCATTTATTTCGTCTCTGCTACGAGCTACAGATATTTATGATATACTAGATATTTATAAATGTTTCTCTTTTGACAGCCCGCACTCAAGAACCTGTGTTCTTACGGGCTTCTGTTGATTTTATTTCCTCACTGATATTATGTATCAGTTATTATATTATGCAGAATAAAATGAAAATGAAATGAAATGATCAATCACCGATTCTGTAAACTAATTACAATTCACAGGATTTTTCTGTCTTTATTATTTTTTTGTCATTAAAATTTCCTCCGATCTTGTCATAAGAAGTCTCCATTAGATCCATTTAATATATACACAGCAGTTTTTTCGTATTTTGTTGAATCAGTCTAGCTAGAACGACGGAATAGACCAAGAAGTCAAAATCTGAATAGAGGACCTGATGAACTGAACCAATTAAAATGTGACATTTACTTACACTTTACTTAAATAATTGAAATTGGTAGTTATAGCCTATGTTGAATGTAAATGGCACAGTAGCACATATTTTATCAAGTTTAAATTTATATATATATATATATATATATATATATATATATATATATATATATATATATATATATATATATATATATATATATATATATATATATATATATATATATAATATTATATATATATCCGACCCTCTTGATCAGGAATCCATTTCAAGTTGGCATTACTGTCATCACAACAAAAACACTTTCAGTGTAGTTTCTACCTTCACATCGCTTTCAACAGGGAGCAGCAGCAGCCTTTTACTTCTCTATGACTCAATCACTGTGTCGTTTTCAAGATGGCTTCTTATGTAGCTCGTAATTTTGGGAAGCTCCCAGTTTCTTCAAGCTATTCCCACGCTAAGTATGGTAAGTATTTTATATTTACATATGACAATAATGTTTTCTCAAACTGAGAAATGTCCTCAATGCTTTGATAGATCGATTGGGCCTTCACTGTAAACATACAAAGAGCGGTGCTAACACCCTAGGCATAGCCTAGGCCTAGGCCTGAGGCTTATCAATCAGAAATTATTGTCGTGTCATTTTAGGCCTAATTGGGCTGGCCTCAAGAGCTTGCTGCTGGATTAAAGGTCGAAATCTTCAATAAGTCTACATCTAATTGCTTTCTGTCGTATAGGCCCTACTTTAAATGCATCTGAGTTTTGACCAGGCCAATTGCCTAGCATCTTGCATTGATTGTACCAACTCTATGAATTTACTAGGATAGGCCTAAGACTTAATGGCCTAAGCCTAAACCTATATCAGTCACACCATTGATTTTGGCCACACCAAGCTTAGGGGCCTAGGCCTATATGAAATTATAGTAACAAGGATGGGAACACATTCAATCAATTTCAGGTTCACTAGGTCTTGTCACACCCAGGCATCTCATCTGGCTGATTATCTAGGCCTAGGCCTATTCCTAGTTTTCCATATAGGCCTAGCCATTGAATTTGTAGATGATAATATAGGCCTACCCTAGGCGGGCCCATGATATTCGAGTCTCACACTCGAATGACATGGCAACTTGGCTAGGTCGAAATAACTGTGATTGTCACTGCTAGAGTGTGACACCAGTTACAATTGGTGCAAGTTACAACTTTTATTTTGTTAATTACGTTCTAGTTGATTCCAAAAACTTACGTGAAAAAAAAATAACCTGACCCATAATCCTGCACTAGCCTAGAGACACCAATTTGAGAAGAAAATGGTCACCGGCAGGATGCGAACAGAGGCTCCCTGGCACGGAAATCAGCAGTGCTAACCATTAGGATGCAGTGATCACACAGCTTTACTGTGTTATTTTGGCCTTATGACTACATTAGTAATGCTACTCGGTAAATGAGACACCTAGTGGCAAAGATTATAACTACTTTGACCTGACACCTTGGCTCCCGAGTGCAAAACTCGTGATATTCATCCAGATCCAATACCGTAGATAGTTACAAGAAGTTACGTGATTGTTTTTATGTACGGTATGGTAGGCCCACTGGTTGATTATAATCTCTTACTTTGCTGCTTATGATTTTTTAGGAGCTTTACGAGCTATTTCGACTTCTGGAACACAATTCGCTCTTGCACCATCCAAATGCAAAGACAAAACTGGGAAAAACATTGTCTTTGTCGATGGTGTTCGAACACCGTTCTTACTTTCCGGCACAGACTACTCCAAGTTGATGACATACGATCTAGCACGACATTCGTTGGTGTGAGTTGAATTTCTTATACCGATCTCATACCCTATCTTGTCTGCTGTAGGCCTACTGTTGCCTACCATCCCCTATGTGATACTCAAGAACAGTACAGTAAACCCTCGTTAATCCAAACTCGGTTTATCAGAAACTTGACATATTTCGAACTTGAAGTCAGTCCCTGGTTGAAGGTATAGGCATTTCAATGTTGAATATGGTTAATCCAAATTCCAGCTGATCCATAATTCAAACTAATATTTCGACCCCTCAATTGCTTTAGCACTGTTTTCGGATTGGATAATCCGAAATAGATCGAGTAAATTCCTTGAATTGATCATTATTTTCGTAAATTCCATCCTTTTTATTTGATGCGTAACAATAGGCCGAAGCCAGCTCAGCTGTTCGCTGCCACTGAATACGTCATTTGACTCCGAGTGCGCTCGGGCCGCTCCAAAGGCCTTGGTATCTAACTTAGTTAGGTTAGATACTAAGGTCTTTGGCCGCTCTGTCTGTCCTTGACGAGCAGTAAGCTCGAAACACTCAATCACTCGGAACGGCCGAGCGCCAATGGAAGCTGGCCATCTAACGTTCGTTTGCTGTCGAAGATAGCCGAATACACACGATCAGTGATTCGGTTCGTCGCACATGTGGCATCTAGCTTTCTCTCGCACTCAATACGAAATTGCTTCAATTCTAAGTGGGAAGTGTGATGATTTTTGTGGAAAAGGAGTTTTTTGGTTAATCCGAATTATTATAAATCGAAATCACTTTTTGGGGTCCCTTGAATTTTGGATTAAGGAGGGTTTACTGTATTACTACTTAATATATTATTGTTATATCTATTATTAATCAGTCTATAATTATTTCAGTCAACAACATAGGCCTACCGTAATTATGGTTTTTTATAATTTTGACAAGTATTTTGTATGCTTCTTTTTTATTCCCTGGCATCCACTTTTAATGTGAATAAGCTTCATGAAGCCTAAATACTACACTCTTATTTTTAATTTAAACAATTAAAAGAGTCTATCAACATTGTGCTATCAAGTGGAAATAAAACTGACTATTATTATTATGATAAAATAGGTTGGTATCACTGCATCGTGTCAGAATCGTCGACTTATTTGAAGTTTTCAATTTCGTGTAATGTTCCAGGGAGCTGGTTAAAAAAACAGGAGTCCCTAAGGAACTCATAGACTACATAATCTACGGCTCGGTCATCCAGGAAGTGAAGACGAGTAACATCGGACGGGAAGCGGCTCTGGCTGCCGGTTTCTCCGACAGGACACCGGCGCACACGGTGACCATGGCGTGCATCAGTTCCAACGTTGCCATGACTACAGGTGATGATAGTGGCGGTTTTCTAGTAGTCCAAGTGTTGGTCTGAGTGTCTGACTACATGTCATAGGACCTCGTCGACTTGGACTTGTACTAGCAAGCTTAGCGCCGATTGTTTTGGCAAATTCAGTCAGGTCTGCACCATCACGCTACCAGTTGGCAAACTTATGAACTTCTGGACGCAATGACAGTCACTGACAGCTGGCTGATGATGAAATGAATTGGTGCAAAGTACATGGCAATGGTGTATAACCTCACTTTTCAAGGTTTATCACATTAAAACAGGGACACTTTACACAAGAAGCAAAAATAAGCACACCAATTTGAATCTGCCACCTCATCGTTGAATAAAACGTATGGCCTATGAAAGTTTGATGGTCACTGTTTCAAATCGTTATCATACATTCAATACGGATTCATGTGAGTGACACCAAAATATTCAAGTAAAGTACACTATAATGCATGTCATTCGAACTTGTGAACTTCCGTACTTGGACTTGTAGACTTGTCAATTCAGACGTTCCAAATGACGTCACTTCCGTACTTTTATCAAGTTCGAGTCTAGAAGCGCGCATAAAAAGAGTAATTCGGACACGTCCTGAGTAGGGACGAAAAATATCTTGATACAGCCCCGAGACGAGTGACCTTGAACCGGTTGTTTGCTTGCAGGAATCGGTCTGATTGCGTCCGGCACGTACGACATCATCGTTGCGGGCGGCGCCGAGTTCATGTCGGACGTCCCGATCCGTCACTCGCGTCAGATGCGCAGCCTGTTGCTCCGCGCGAACAAGGCCAAGTCGATCGGTCAGAAGCTGTCTCTTTTGTCGACGCTCAGGCCGTCGTTCCTCGTGCCGGAGGTAAGACGCATCTACAACCACTCACCCCTTACCGCGACCACGATGTAGTGATATCACCCTATTTCATCACAATATAGGCCCATAGAAGGTGACCCATCTCGGGTCTTGAAAGTGAAATATTTCCGGGGTCAGAATCTGAGTCCAGCATCCCGATTGCCTGTAGCGCAACTGTCGCTTTTATATTGAACTATTTAAACCACTTGACAGCGAGGACTCTTACCGCGACATCCTAGGCCTGGCTAGCTCCAAGGGACTGAGGATTTTCAATTGAATAATGTTCTCTAGGAGAGCTGAATACCATGACAATACGAGATAATAACAAAGTCACGGTCTCTTGGAACGCAAAAATGTTACCTCCTCTCCGCCCTTACCTTCCTTCCTCTTGGATTCATGGTTAGGGGAGTGAAATGGAGTGAGAGAGAGAGAGAGAAAGAGACAGAGACTTTTGAACTTGAAATTATGGCAAAAACCCTCGGCTTATATTTGAGACAATACGGTATACAGTGAAACCTCTATCCATCGTTTTTCAAGGGACCAGGAAAATAAAACCATGCATGCAGGATTTTCATCACATTTTGTTTTGCACGGTTTCGTATTTTATTTGGTATCGATGCGTAGAGGTTTCACTGTATAGGCCTACTTGAACATATATATTTGAAGCTTCAAAAATTCACAATATAATTAACATATAGTATTTAACATATGGTATTTGAAGTATTTACTAATTGTAAATCATTTCATGTTTGAACACGTAAGTTTACCACACTCGTTCGTAGAATTCATCAATACAGTGAAACCTCTATGCATCGTTCCCGGATCCATCGTTTTCCTGGATGTATCATTCATTTTTCCTCACCCCACTCCCATATAATCAATGTTAAATTATCCTGGATGGATCGTTTTCCTGCATGTATGGTTTCATTTTCCTGGTCTCTTGAAAAACAATGCATAGAGGTTTCACTGTATTGTAAAACACTTCTCGTAGAAGGAAAATCTTCACGACTTTTTCCCAACTACTTCTCTTATTAATGTTCCTCAGTCTCTCTAGCAGCCTACTCAGTAGCTTTACACCACAATTTAACAAATCCTCCTCGTTGTGTCGTGGCAATGGTAATAGCTCTGAACGATCCCAGACGAACAAACGAGAGCGTGTTGCTTGCAGCTGCCTGCCGTAGCAGAGTTCTCGTCGGGCGAGACGATGGGCCACTCGGGCGACCGTCTGGCCGCGGCGTTCGGCGTCACGCGCAAGGAGCAGGACGACTTCTCCATGCGGTCGCACTGCCTAGCGCAGCAGGCCCAGGACAAGGGCTACTTCACCGACCTCGTGCCCTTCAAAGGTAACGCCCTTGTTAGTACAAACTCGGTTAAGAGTCTACGGGAGTCGATTTAGCGAAATATCATCTTCTTGGTGATAACTTTTGAACGGTATGAGATATCCAAATTATTATAATACGCGAGAGACACAGATATTTATTATAGCTTCAAGGTGATATAAGTTATAACTATTTAAGTCATGTCGGATAACTGTCTTGAAGCGTATACAGCTAAAAAAACATTTACACACATTTGCCATTACACTAAATTCATTTCAATTACATTACATTTTTGGATTTTTTAAATACATTTTCTAGCTGTATGCGCTTGGCAGTTATTCGACATGACTTGAATAGTTATAACTTGCATCATCTTGAAGCTATTACAATTATTTGTGGATCTCGCGTATCAGAATTTTGATATCTCACACCGTTTGAAAGTTATCACCAGAAGACAGATATTTCGCTAAATCGCTTCCCGTAGACTCTTAACCCATAATTTTACATCTAGGCCTATTTCGAACTTGGAGTTGGTGTCCAGTTGAAGGTGAAACCTCGGTGCATCGTTTCCGCATTCATCATTCATATTTTCCCACCTTACTCCCGTATAAATTTATATTTTCCGTTGAATTTTCTTGAATAAATGATTTTGTTATCCTGGACTTTTGAAAAACGATGGAGGTTTCACTGTTTAGGCATTTCAGTGTTAATATATTGCCGGCTTGCCGGTCTCTTACCGTGGCTCAACTCCCTATCCGACCAACGTTGAAAATTTGTAAAAATTCACCGTCCAAATATAATATAATACAAACCTTATACTGGCCTACATAACTATCCTCATCTTCACTAAATAGATAGATACAGTGGAACCTCTTTAGTACGTTTTTTCAGGGGACCAGACAAAAAAAAAATTACCAGAGTGAAAAATTTACTAAAGAAACTATTCAACATGTGGGAGCATATAGATGGGATCAAAGAATAAAACTTACTAACTAGAAACTTGATAAAGAGGTTCTACTGTATATATTTAAATCTAACCCTAAAAGGATTGGGTATACTAGTTCAAATGTATGACTTTGTCAGAGCTTCTACGATGCAAACGATTCACCGTTTCCGTCTGTTTCTGTCTAGTTCCCGGCGTCGACAAGCTGGTGGACAAGGACAACGGCATCCGTGTCTCTTCGCCCGAACAGTTGGCCAAACTGAAGCCTGCGTTCATCAAACCGCAGGGCACCGTCACGGCTGCCAACGCGTCATTCCTGGTTAGTAGGGGTGCAAGGGTATTTTTGATGTCAATTTTTGTATCTTGACCTGATTTAAGCTATACAATGTATTTGTGTCCTATGAAAATCATGAGCCAACAATAAACAATGTACTCATAACAAAAACTATTGAAGATGATCGCTCCAATATATTGCGTCCTCCCTCAGACTGACGGTGCGTCGGCTTGTCTCATCATGACGGAAGCGAAAGCCAAAGAGCTCGGATTGAAGCCGAAAGCATACCTCCGCGACTTCATCTACGTGTCCCAGGATCCTGTTGACCAGCTGTTGCTCGGGTGAGTTGAGGGGTTGTTATAGGGGGGAGGGGTACCGCCGACCGCTAACGTCCTTTAAGCCGTCATTCTGACTACCTCATGACCGAGATTGGTAGCACGCTGAACCCACCATCAGAAGACAATCATTTTATTTCATTTTGATTACACTTATTCAAGGGATGACATCAATTCTAAAAATCGGGAATTGATTCTCTATGCTCCAGAATCGATTAAGAATTGATTTAGAAAAATGAAAAAAAAAATTGAAAAAAAAATGGGAAAAAAGATTATTCTCAAAAAGTAGTGTAATTTGAAACTTTTTTTTCAATCTTACCAAGGCGTTCACGTGCTAGGCTAGCTGCTAGAGACTTCTTTGAACTGTACTGTACCATTTAGGTATTTCCGTCCACGTTCGGCTGTCAGACGTAACCGAAGGGATAGCTTTTGACCAAATAGTAATATCTCAACAATACAGAATAATATGGACAGCGAAATGAGCACGTATTGCGACATAAAGAATTGAAAAGAAAAAAGAGAAATTTTTTTTTTTGAAAAATCGATTTTTTTTATATGAGAATCGTTTTACATCAGAATCGATTCTTAATCGATTCTCGATTAATCAATGTTATCCCTAATCTATTCCTAGATTTGATCAACTTGAATTATTTCTTGGCCTATTTTTATTTTATCATCTTCTCAAAAATGTTATTAAAATATTGTTATTAGGCCTATTATATGTTATTGTCAAGTTTTATATTTAATTAATTGATTTTTATTCTGTTTTTTTGACAATCTTGAGTGTGTGACAGAGCCTTCAATAAAGATATTGGCCCTTACCACGATGGCCAATTGAAATAACGACGTAGGGAGAGCTCAAAGCGACTAGGACTTGGAATGGTGAATATTTACTAGAAGAGCTAAATAGCATGGCAACATGTCCAATTATTGTGTGAATTTCCTTTGTTGTAAACACAAAATCGTAGCACTGCTCTTTAGGTGAGCTACAAAATATGTGAAGTTTTTGCGATTCAAGCTACCGCATGTAGGTCTATTATTATTGTGTATTATTGTGGTAACACACTGAACCATCATTTGGGAGACCGAAGTTAGATTCCCGCCATGGTCTACCATCCTGACAGGGGTTTTTCGTGGTTTCCCTCTGTCGTTTAGGTTGATACTGGGATGTTCCTTAACAACAAGCCACGACCGACTCCTTCCCACCATCCAAAACACCTAATAAAATAACCTTTCATCTCATCATCCCATCATCTCATTCATCATCCATTGACGCCAATAGATCGTAGTTCAGTATAGTGTCGGTAAAACCCAATCTAAAAATTAGCTCTCCCAGAAAATATTATCCAATCGAGTCCTAGTCTTGTGGCCTTATAGGTCATAAGCTTGGTGTTAATTATTTCAATTTAATTTTTTTTTTTGAACTTGAAGACCAAAACTATTGTTTGATTTACAGCAAAATTTGAATCATCCAAGTGAGATTACGAGACCTCACTGTGTAGATTAAATTCAGAAAAAGATGGTGATTTGACTTGTTTGGTACTTTTGTTTCAGACCTACGTACGCCGTACCCAAAGTGTTGGAGAGAGCCGGACTTACGATGAAGGACATCAACGTGTGGGAAGTGCACGAGGCGTTTGCGGTAAGTCCGTCACTTCTTTCGTAGACCGCCCGTCGCGGCGGAAACTTCAAATGTTTCATTGACATACGAATTATTTATACCATCTGTGCCGCTTTTCAACCCAATTAATTAGTACAGTGAAATCTCTATCCATCGTTTTTCAAGAGACCAGGAAAATAAAACTATCCATGCAGGAAAATTTAGCATTGATTATATAGGAGTGGGGTGAGGAAAAATGAATGATACAAGCGGGAAAACTACGGATCCGGGAACGATGCGTAGAGGTTGTACTGTAGGCCTACTAAGAAGAATCTGTTACGGATCGCAAGATTTACCCTTTCGGTTTCTTAATTTTTTAAATCATCATTTTGAAAATATTAATTTTATTTTTTATATTGGGTTTTAACGACGCACTGTAATGATGACTAAGATCTATTTACGTCGGATTAATGAGATGATGGGATGATGAGATAAAGGTTTTATGGGTATTGGAACTGGATAGTGGGAAGGAAGCGGTCATGGCCTATATGGTGGGAACTATCCTGGCATTAGCCACGAAAAACCCCTGTAAAGATGGACGGTAGCGGTGATCAAACCGGGTATGATATGCCCACTGCCTCCCGGATCACATGAAGCAAGTGCATTAACCACTGCGCTTCATGTACCAGTAACATTTAATTATTTTGACGCATTGTGATTTTGTCTCGTGGGATATGCGAACGACACTCGTCATGTAGCCTGATTCAAAGAAAAGATGGCAAATGTGGGAGACTAATTTAAATGATTTTTTTTTTAAATACCTCTCACTGACTCCACAAACAGCTAGGTTCTAAGGAGGTACAAATTAGCGGATGATAATGAAATGATGAAGCGATGATGGGTGAAAGGACGTTCACAAAAACCCATGCCTTGTGTGAGACTCGAACCCACGCCTGACCTGACTTCAGTTTCTACCGCTAGCAATAGTTGACTGAGCCACGGGGGCGGCTTAATTTAAATCATAGGAAAATCATATGAAGTGTGCATTCAAAAAACTCGAAACTTTAACCCAAAAGATGTTACAATCATACTTTCCACAAATTAGGTGAAAGGGAAAGAAAGAACAGCAGCTTACCGAGATTCATGAGTAGAGAAAGGCCTACTCATAGTGGAGAGCCCGTTGATAGAACACAGAGATGAAAGGTATACACGAGATTCTGACATTTTGGCTATTGCCTTGATCACAGTCTACTCTACTGTAATACTGTCAATACTGTTGTTGTTGTGTTGTGTACTGTCAATAGCCGAAACGTCCGAATCTCGTGAATACTTTTCATCTCATCTATGTGTTCTATCTCCGGGCTCTCCACCATGAGTAGGCCTTTCTCTACTTAAAAATCTCGGTAAGCTGCTGTTCTTTCTTTCCCGTTCACCCAACTCATATATTCAGCCTCAGACCATTTTCCTATAAACACAATAATACTTTCAACGTTTAAGCTTGCACCGTAAGTTCTCAAGTATTCAGGTTTAGTATTATCAAGTTGGTAATGAGTGTTTGGTGTGTTCAGGGCCAGATATTGGCCAACATGAAGGCGATGGACTCCGACTGGTTTGCCAAGACCTACATGAACCGCTCGTCCAAGGTCGGACTGCCTGACCTTGACAAGTTCAACAACTGGGGCGGATCGCTGAGCATAGGACACCCGTTTGCCGCCACCGGTACGTAGCCTAGCGAGCACAGATCAACCTGATGGCGGGCGCGTGCACGGTGCTTGTAAAAAAGAGAAATTCATCTTGACCTTTTTTTTCTATAGGCAATTCACGGACCAGGGTCTCATTATATTCGAAAAAAAACATCTGAGCTTGATATAAAATTGTTGTTACCCAATTAAGGCTATGGGTGAAAGATGGGATCGTTTGGACGGGGCACAACAAGAGCGATCTTACCACCCCATTTTAATTATTTAAAAAAAATTGTCTTCAACACCAGGACTGCGCTTGTGTGACTATAATTTTTTGGTCACAGACAGCGCAGTCCTGGTGTTGAAGACCATTAGTTTTAAATAATCAAAATGGGGTGGTAAGATCGCCCTTGTGGTGCTCCGTCCAAACGATCGTATCTTTCATCCATAGCCTTAATTGGGGAACAATGATTTTGTATCAAGTTTCGATGTTATTGAAAAAAATAAAAAATTCTGACGCAGATTCAACCCCAAGATAATTTTATGCTTGTCGATTACTATGACATTCTGTTCTTGTGAATTCAACCAGTTTTAAGATGATTTGTGAATTAGTATCAAGAATGTGATGAAGTTCATTGGCTTGTTAACTTGAAACTGATCGAATTCACAAAAATAGAATATGTCTTGATTAAAGAGCATGAAATTGTCTTGGAGTTGATATACTTTTTATTCTTATACTTTTTATTTTTATATATATTTTTTCTTTTTTATTCTTGACCATGGAAAAAACAGTAAAGATAATTTCCTCTACTTTATAATCACCGATCATGGAATATATTTTATCCTTTTATATAGTGGGTCTAATCAGGGGTTTGGTCAACTGTACTAAAAATCAACTGACCTCAAAAACAACTGTCATAACCTTCCATTTCTTGAGCAACCTGTAGAGATGTCAAAAGCTCCTCCCCTTTACAAATTGTCACCTCTTGACCATTTTGTATTTATTATTATATTACATTTCATCATATCACGAATGCAAATATTGACCAAATAAAGACTTACAATTGAAGGATCAGAAGCAAAGTGGACCAAGACAGTTTTTTTTTCAAAATGATCAATTTGAACCACTTCATTCGTATTGTGTTATTTTTGTGTTTTTCATTATTATTATTTTCTTCATTTTCTTCACTGACTTTAGAGGTTTGGACATGTGGACCAAGCTTTCTGGCCCCCATTATAATTTGGAGCAAAACTGACCAACCCACATTGGAAGTGTTTTGTTTTGTCTTTTGGGTTGGTTCACTTTGCTTCTGATCCCTTCAATTAGAGCTGTGTAAGCAAAGCTTTTTGAATTCGAGCGAGTTAGACTTATTCTCGAGCAAGCTTGAGCACAATTTTAGTTTGAGCGAGCAATTAATTTGATTCGTTATCATTCAAAAGAAAAATAGAGGAACAAAACTTTCTTTTTTGCAAGTTTAGACACTTTATTTTCAATACCAATCTGTTGGATGTAGAAAAGATGACAAGTTTACCCTCCTACTCTCGCTCGCTCGGAATAGTTTGAGACCTCAAAGTGTGTCAAGACTTGAAATTTCAATCTGGGAAAAAATATTTTGAGTTTGAATCTTGATCTCGATCCAATCTTGATCGATAATTTCGAAACTCACAGCCCTACTTACAATACAATACCTCCCGTTAGGTAATCGCCCTAATTCGAGCTGTTTGTCAGGTAGGCGTACCTTTGTTGGCGTGTGTGTGTTTTGTTGACGTGTGGTTGTTTGTTGTCAGGCGTGCGATTGGCCAGCCACGCTGTCAACAGGCTGATCCGAGAAGACGGGCAATACGCCTGCATCGCTGCGTGCGCCGCTGGAGGACAGGTACGTGGTGGCGCGGCGCCATTCGAGAACCACGTCGCATGCTTGCACGCACTCGAACTTGAACTAAAGAGGCCGCAGGCGCTCGTATCAAACTCTCACGGCCGTAATTTGTAGGATATCAATATGATTGTGTTTCTATTCTGTTAATAATTGAAAAACTGAGGTTACCGCATTGACAGAATTTTGAACAGAAAAATTGTAATTTTTCAAATTCTTCAAATGGAAAATGAAAAAATTTCGTGTTTGCGAAAACCTAGATACATATTTTTCAATAGTGAAAAAAATATATCGAGAGTGTGAGCTAAAGAATCAACGGCGTGTATGTGAATATGAGTTTGGCGGGCTAGTCTACGGGTTGCGCCTAGCACACGATGCATGTTACCCTCGAGTTTAAAGCGAGCGAACAACGAGCCCGTGTAGAGCGCCTGCGGCCTCTTGAGAGCCCGCATCTTGGACAGAATTACACGGTGCACTTTCGCCACTGTCGTGTTGTAAAGGATATGGGGATTGAGATGTCCAGGTTCTTCATCACGTACAAATCTGTGTTTCTATTATTCACCTTTTAATTCTCTTTCAACCCTAATTACAATGTCCCTTCCTTTTCTCTATCCACTTCGTCTTTCTTTCCCCTCGTGGTCATTTTCTAAACTAACTTGAATATCTAGATGGCAGTCATTCCTAGGCTGACAGCTGTCAGTGTCAGCTTCTACAACATGACAGCCACATATATCTCGAGAATCACAAACACTACGGACTTGCGGTAAAATGCAATGAATAAGTAATTCCCTCACAATTAGATATGCTTGATCGAAAATTAAAGAATAATTGTACTATAGAGCAATAATTGAATCAAAATGTGCCTAATTTGATGGTTTTCATTGCTCAATTCCCAGTTACTGAATAATAGTAGAAATGAATTATAAAGGCACATCTCTAAGTGCCTTTTTGCTTATCAATATTTGAAATCCTGATTTACCTGTAATTTTACAGTTGTCCCATTTTCCTTGGCCAAAATGTGCTATGTAAGTACCGGTAGATTATGTCCTAATTATAAAATGGAAAACTCCTCCATATAGCCGTGGTTACTGAAACTCTTTCAATATTATCCCCATTTCACTTTTCAACCCACAACCGAACTTTTCAACGCACATTCAACTTGGGGCGAGCATTTCGGAGAGAAACATTCTCAGCTAAGATGCGGGCTCTCAAATTCTCAAACTTGCACACCCGTAATGATAGCTCGTAAACAATGATGTCTATACATGTCTAGCTCGATCATAGCTAGGTTACTGTCAGATGATTGTTTCCGAGTAACTCGAGATGTCAGTTCTATTCCACGCTTCACACCGTTACGATATTTGCTGCTGGTAGCTTCACACTTGTGAACGTCTTTGTGCTTGGTTGCACGAGTACTCGGAATGACTTTGGCTTCGACTTCGAGACGTACGAACCTCGAAGAACTTCACGTTCCACATTCTTGGAATTAGATACGCCTACCCTAATATATTGTTAGAAAGACTTATTTTGCTCGGTTTAAAAAGAATGGTGTACTTATCAGAAAAGTAAGGCTCTGGCTTTATATAAAGGTTGCCATAAGACCCAGAATAACAATGCATGAGATGAAATAGACATTTGGTGCATAAATAATTATCAACAATACAGTGAAACCTCTATCCATCATTTGTCAAGGGACAAGGAAAAGAAAGCATCCATGTAGGAAAATGTAACATGGATTATATGGGAGTGGGGTGAGAAAAGATGAATGATACAAGCAGGAAAACGACGGATCCGGGAATGATGCATAGAGGTTTCACTGTACTGTTGATAACTATTGGTGATGCTAAAAATATAAGAGCATGATGAACTTAACTGAGAACAAATAAAATGATTTGCCGACACTATGAATCTGTGTTTTTAGCTGAATTTTGAACTAGTTTCTGTGCAAATAATTTCGCAAAATCGAAACTTATAAAGATAGCTAAGAGCTGGTTTTTAAACTGAAAAAATGCATGAGCTTGTAATCTAAAAACAAGAGTTGTTCATGTGAAAAATATGATTTTAATTATTCTTCTTGAAATTTTATAGAGTAAAAACGAAAAAATATACATAATTTTGAATTTGTCATGTTTATTTCATCATACGTATTGGCCTAATTTTTTCAACCGTTATTTTCATACAATTCAGTATTTTATCCAGAGTATATAACTACTCTAAACAATGGATCAGAATTAAATTGTTTGTGATACATGTATCATTCATGGAGCCCCCTGAAGTAGTACATCAAAACTAATACCACAGTAATCAGTAATCGTTTGGACGTGATTAGAACCGACGTCTAACGTTATTACCGTTGCTTATTCGACGTGACAACGACCGACCTGCCCGATACCGTCGAGCCTTTAAACGGGTTGCCAACATTCCCAATTCAACGTAAGACTTGATACAAACCTTGACCTGCAAGCTTAACGTTGAATATTTCTATAATACGAACTTTCATACGGTGAAACCTCAGTCGTTTTTCAATTTACCACTTGAACAAAACAATCCATCCAGAATTATTCATCATCGGCTGGATGAGTGAGTTGAGAGAAAATGAACGATGGAAGTGGGAAAGTGATAGATCCGTTAACGATGCATGGAGGTTTCACTGTAGTTTGAAATGGGCGCCGCCCTCGGTAGTTCAGTCAGCTGAGGCACCGCTTCAGAATCTGAAGTAACCGTTTGGCGTGCGATCAAGTCCCGCATAGGGTATGCGTTTCTGTAAACGTCCTCTCACTCGTCATCAATTGATGGTTTCATAATCACCTGCCCATTCGTACCCCCGTATAACCTAGCTGTTGATGGGATCAATCAACTTGTACAGTTTGAAGCAGAAGTAAAAGTCTCTTTGATATCTAGTCAAACCAATTGACCATGTCATATTGCATAGGATTCAACAGGTATCAAACGACAGAAACAGACTTTTACTTACGCTTCAAGCCCTTCCCAAGCGGTACGAATAACTCGAAAAAAATTGAATTAAACTCTTCGTAACAATCGCAAATGGCAACCACGTTAGCGCAGCGCCGAAAGTTTTGGTATCAAGGTCGTCGTCACATCGAGTAGCTCGGCGTACCTAGCGCCGGTCTGCCCGCGGTTACCTTCGACGATGGAAGGAAGGACGACATCAACGGCCGTTCCGCGCACCGTTCATCACATCCATCAAACATCACATCCGCGCTCGCGCATCACTTACACACCAACCGACCTACCACCACCACAACACCACAACACCCCACCGTTCGATAACCGAAACTTGAACGCGGAACGGCCGACCGCAGACCGGCGCGACAGCAAATAGAGTGGAGATGACAGGGCCTGCAGTTTGAAAGCCTCAACTGTACGGTAGTATAATTCTCCAACAGATCTAGTTCTAGGAATTGTTTATTGCATTGTTGTTGTGAGGAGCGTGGTGAGAGACTCTCGATACGATGATTTCTTGTTTATTTCAACGTCACTTTGAGTAGAGCGAAACCTCTGTGCGTCGTTTCCTGATTGTACGTTTTTTTTCTCCCACCCTACTCCTATATAATCGATGTTGAATTCTCCTCGATGGATCGTTTTCCTCCTTGCATCATTCCTTTTTCTCCACCGGACTCTCAAAACCAATGTGGAATTTTCTTCCATTCGTGATTTTTTTTCAGCCTGGTCCCTAGAGAAACGATGAGAGATTCCACCGTTTTGAATTTATCAATTCAATTTTATTTGATCAAACTGTAAAACTTGACACGGGTGTCGTTATTCCCAAATTAAGGCCAACGTATTAACCATTATTCCCTTCAAAGTCCGTGGAAAAGGTAGCGGGAAACATGAGTTTTTTTATTCTTGTAGAACCTACGTCCCAGTACTCGCATTGTCCAGTCCGTGAATTTTTTGTGCTCTGTCCACGTATTTCCTCCAACCTGCACCCACCTCATTATTCCCACATCACTTGCTTCTCTCACTCCTACATCATAATCTATCAATCATTTATCTCATACCGACATCACAAAATAGTATCAACTATTTACTATTTTGGAAAGTAGGGCTTCATTCAAAGAATATAAATTTGTGATGATTGATATGAGAGATGATCATAGAGTAAGAGAAACAAGTGTTGGACAGGAAAACAATCCATCCAGAGAAATTCAACATTGGTAGGTTGGGACAAAATAGATGATCAAAGCGGGAAAGCGAAAGATTCGGGAACGATTCATAGAGGTTTCACTGTACCATAATTGAAAACAAAATAGTTTCCGTGAAAAGGTTCGATTGAAAGTCTGTCATTTACTTGTTCTATTACCACTGTTTCTATGAGTAGAGGTAAAAGTGTACAAGCACGAATATAAATGTAAGAAGGTAAACGATTCCGAACTAACCCGCCCCGTTTCGACGTCTGTCCGTAGGGAGTCGGCATGATCATCGAGCGACACCCCGACGGCAAGGTGTAAGCGACCAATCACTAGATGAGCTTGGGATTTGGGGGCGGAACCTACCGTCCAGAGGCCTTGCGGAGGAAGCAACGAGCAATGCAAGATTACGTTGGGTGTAAATATTTGTACGAGTCTTTTAATGCGATAACCGAATTCACACATAGTATAATATAATGTTTGTTGATTAATATAATAGGGTCCTTCACGAAATGTATTTGTTTTGGGATAAGATCACATACCTTTTGATAATATTTATGGAATAAAATGAAGAAAGACTTGAAAATTGTTGTAATTCAGATGTAGGACTATAGCTATCTGCGATGGATACGCAACTTGGACGTCTCCCATACTCCCAGCTGACGATCATCTCGGGTGCTAAGAAACTTTTCGACGCCGCCTAGATCTTCTATATAAGATAGCTACAGTCTCTACAGGGCTGTGATGGCAGTAGTCGATGTAAAATCAAGATGGACATCAAATTGAGCAATAATTTGCAGGCCATAAATAGTTTCGGTTGTGCACGTCAGGTAAAGTTCAAATTATATTGTTACTTGGATTTCTGTTATCTACTAATTTCATTTGATCACAATATCTTTCTTGTTTTTTCTTGTTTCTTGTTTTTTCATTTGTGTGAGTGATGATCTACAAAGAATGAATAAATACGCTGATAGCTATCTAACATTGACGCCTAGATCACCTACAAATCAGCTGATGGCCCGAGTAGTTGATTTTTGTGGCTTATGAAATCGGTTTCGTAGATCCAGGAGCACGTTAAGCTCAGTTGCGTATCCATCGTAGACAGCTATAGTCTTAGTTCAGATAGATACCTTGGGGGCAAGGTTATTAGAATGTGTACTAACTTGTCTCGATCAGGGTAGGGAAGGTTTAATTTCCGAGTGAGTCGTGTGACTAACCAATCGAATCAACAGATTGCTAACCAGCTGGCAATTGATAGCGGCATTCGATCCATCCTCTTGCAAGCTCGGAAACACTCCGAACTTATGGAATGTTCCGGACAGAATGGTCAGGTCGAGACCACCTTCTCATTAATATGTTATTATTACGGCACCTTGCTTTTGGGGACACTTTGGCCCTACTTGTAGGCCTATTGATCGTATCTTTTGTTTCAATTAATCTGTTTTTACGAAGCTAGCGATTTACAGTTACGTAGAACCGACGGTATCCGAAATCTGTTTTTGGAAATTTGGGGAAATATAAAATGCACGCTGTTATTTTTATTAATCACTTTGTTTATTTGATTTTCAGTTTCTGGTTACCCTATCCCAAAACCAAGAGACGATACCAATATCCTTTCACAAAATGGCTGACCTTCCTTCCTGATGATTGAAATATACATCTCTTTTCTCTAAAGTCTAATAAACTGGATGGAACACACTTCAAAAAGTGGTCAATAAATCCACAAAAAATAATGTAAAATGTTTCCTGGAGAAAATTTGATTACATTTATAAGCACTAAAACTATTAGACAATTTGAATATGCACTCCAATTACAGTCTGTGAAAAAAGTCAAAAAACTGACAGTGAAATAATAG
The DNA here is from genome assembly GCA_964007535.1 of Brachyptera risi. NCBI lineage: Eukaryota > Metazoa > Arthropoda > Insecta > Plecoptera > Taeniopterygidae > Brachyptera > Brachyptera risi. The sequence continues at coordinate 31,441,790 of OZ023337.1, forward strand.
TACAGTATATTTTATTATAATTCGAGATGAACATTTTAGGCAACTACAAGTGTGAGGCCTACAGCAATTGAATAAATAGTTTGGTAATTAAAACAAGACATTTCTCGTCGTATTAAAAAATAAGTTTTATTATCAATTATTGGAACAATTTGTATGATTGTAGAACGACTTTGAATGAATGTTGAACTTTGCGACGAGACGGCCGATAATGAAAAGTTACAAAACACCTCACGTTTGAGACTCACGTTGGACTCACGTAAAGTCCACGCGAGCCAAAACTAAAAGACGTTTTTCTACCTGACTGACCGAACCAGTCGACACTGTGCAAGTATCAGGCAAACAGAAAACCGTCTTCTGCTATTGGCTCAAGCCGATATGCCATTCATGTTGTTGTAATAAAAAATTTCGGTCCCATTTCCTTGAACACCATTTACACAATCAGTTTTCGTTACATGAAATATCACTAATTGCAGAGAAATAATTTTGGTAGTATAAAGGCCCTTGCAATTTCTGTTGCGAAATTTTCATTTTAGTAGCGAATTTTCGAGATTTAAGTATGATCGACTTTCGAGTTACGACTTTCCTGCGCGCTTCCAGTGTCAATGTATTGCAACTAGCGCCTAAACCTAACCCCACTTCGAGAACAAGGTCAACTCTAGCTGCTCTTGCATCCATGAATTTATACTAATTTGACTTTGGTTTTTGTCTCTACACTCGAACAATAAACATTAACGTGGCCTAAAAAGCTAATGTTAAATTGGCGATGAACATAGTGACGTTGACTCGAGGTATACAGTCTACCCTCTCTTTTAGTGGGTTCAATGGTAAATGACAACGTTTGGTTTGTAGATCTCACGGAGTCAAAGAAAATGCACATGACCGTAGGCTCGTCACTCATTGGTCAACTAGGTTGAAGATTTCAGCAAAGCTGAACGTAGTTGAACTTTTACAATTCCGGCATGCAATTGAAATCTTTCCGTTCTCGTGTGTAGGCAACATAGGAAACGTGGGTATTCTACTTCACTGAAATTAATTTAAGAGGCCGCACGCGCTCGTATTTCACGCCGCAAACTCTCATGGCCGTAATTTTTGAGGTATCAATATCATTGTTTTTGCATTCTGTTAATAATTGAAAAACGGAGGTTACCGCATTCACAGAATTTTGAACAAAAAATTTGTGATTTTTCAAATTCTTCAAATAAATTTCTAGTTTGCGAAAACCTAGATAATATTTTTGAATACCGAAAAAAAAAATATAGAATGTGAAAAATATCAAAAGTGTGAGTTGGGAATTAACGGCGTTTATGTGAATATGAGTTCGGCGGGCTAGTGTACGAGTTGCGCCTAGCACGCGATGCATTTTAAACTCAAGTCTGAAGCGAGCTAACAACGAGCCCATATAGAGCGCCTGCGGCCTTTCAAGTTATCATTGAAGAAAAAAAAGGATTGTGTAAAGAGTGTTTCAACATTTTTCAATAGATTAAACAATATGCATCTTCGTTATCAACATAAACTCTCGTGTTTTAACACCCAAGTTCCGAGCTGCGTTCAAGTCTTGCTGCTGCACTTTCCCCCCCAGTTGCTTGCCGCTCCGTTGACCTTGGAGTGATTCCTCACGGCCTCGTCCAGGATCAGGTGGATGTCGCGGCAGCCTTGCAAGGCGCGCTCGAGCACCTTGGGCAGGTGGTCCAGGTGAAAACGTTGAGACATCTCCATCAGTGCCACCTGGTGACAAACACGCTCAACTCGGTCACATTGTCCCTCTTTCTTTGGAAATATCAACGAATCATTGATATAAATTACCGAGATATGTTACTCAACGTTAAGAAGGCAGTAGCTTCACACCGCTATATTCGACATATATTAGTGATAATATAAAATGCCTAGCTTAGATTATATTTGTGAATATCCGATATGGCCGCCGAAATTGAAACGAGCATGTCGCTATCGACTGCAGGAGTTACGTATCTCGGTAAGGTAATACGTATATTTATGAACGGATAGGCCTACAAAGCGCTTTTACCAAACCCATTGGCATATAAATTATTCCAATTTTTCATGGGAATATTAAAAAATACAAAGCAATATGATTTAACCTATTCCAGTTTTTCTGTGCTGTTTTTAAACACTTGACAGTTGGGTTACGAAATCACTACCCGGTCATTCTCCGGTTATATCGCACAGTCATGATAGCCTTTTATAACAATTAGTAGGCCCCACAGGTACATGAACAAATAGTATTGATATAATGTTGTACTTGATGTGAAACACTCAATTGGCCGATATCACTGTTATTTAGCGTTCAGAGACTGGTCAATTTGGCACATGTAGCCTGGAACGAGGTTTTGGAAAAACAGCTGACTGTAAAATATCGTTTTTACAATACATTAGAATATTCTACTGGTGATAAAAAATTAACACCAATTTCCCAATCTATCTCCTGGATGTCAGTACGAGTCCCGTGTCAATGTGAGCAATGGAAAGTGCAGGACGGCTTGCACGATCGCAGTTCTCGGCCGTCAAATAGTCGACACATTTAGTTTCTAGAAATGTGGAATTTAGGCCTGATAATAATTCACTTTTTTCTTCAATTACGAAATCCGTGTTCAAAACTCCATCGAATTATTCCAACAAGTGCCGGACGCAAATGTTTGAACTGCGTCCATTTGAATGGACGGCGGGATATGTGGGGAACGCTCGTCAAAAGTAATTGAATACGTAGAAGAGATTTCTCCGATTCATCCACGATAGTCTTAACAAAGTTGAACAATAATTTGAACTTGCGTAATTCTCAATTGGGAAAAGTTGAAATTGTGAAGCCTATTGCACTTTGCCATGAAATATTGAGATATACCATTTTTATCACCCTATCAATTGGTTAGGACCTATATATACATACCTGTCCAGAGATGGGTAATGCAGCAACAGTGATCGTAGGTCCCCCAGAAGACTCTTCCAAGTGACTTATATCGACCAATGGGACGTCTCCGTTAGCTAAACTAGCCGTGCAAGCGCAAATGTATTCACGTAAGGGAATCCCGGCGTCGATTAATGCCAACGTCGCTGCATTGACGCAAGCGCAGTAGTTACCGCCATCGGCCTGCAGGACCTGGTGGTTCAAATGTGAATTAAATTATGACAGGGTTTAAAGGAACGTCGACAGCAAGGTTATTTTGTGCCTTAATGGTAGACCTACAAATGTCCCAATACTGCTAAATAATAGACAGCTTGCTACTTATGCTTACATTATCAGGCCCTACATTAGATTAATGCTAATGGATTAAATTTGACTGCTCGGTCAACATCAATTTGATGTATGCTTTAAAATTTGGATTTTATTTGGATTTTGCAAAGTAGCTTTTCAAGTCATGCGATTTGACTAGCTCGTTATTCAAGTTTCTGTCAATGATGGGACACACCCAACATACAATTGAATTCGGTTTATAGTCCTATATAGAAACTATTGGAGAAATTCCCAATTTTAATTGAAATTTTGAAAAGCAATTAATGCTGGTACATAACAGATGGGCCTACATCGTAAATCACCTAATTAAAAAATATGTGAAAGATTAATTTTATGTAATTATGAAACCACTGATGTTGTATCATCAACTACCGGTTTAATGTTTGTGTCCCCTTCATCCATCTCCATGACAAAACTATGTCAGAAGTACATGGTAGGCATAAATGTTCTTTAAATATAACACTTTAATAGGCCTGTGACTTACTTCCACAAAAACATCAATCTGAGACCTTGGGTACAGTTCTGTTTTGATGGCAGCTTCCAACGCCTGACGAAGATGTATGGACATTTCCTGAGACTTCCTGTCCCCTCGTGGCCGTCGTTTACGCTCACCCGTGCTGAATGTGGCCATGCTGTATTGGCAATTGACAATAACTCTGTCGACTAGCGATTTGACACGAGTTCCACGAATCTGTAAATTTAATATTTATAAAATATTATAAAAATAATATGCCATCATAGGCCTTGCAAAGTGGTTGCATTTGGTAATCCACCAGGACTAGATGAATGCATCACAGGGTTATGTGCGTTGAATTATCTTTTTCAAGGTTATTAATGTTATTTGGTTTCAATACAGTATCGTTTGAGTCGAATAAACGACAAAACTGTAATTCAACACTTGAATTTGATCTTACCAGTAACAATGGCAGATCTTTAAAAGAGATCAACATGTATTTTTACGATGGATTTTCCATAATCTACAGGTCTGCTTTGCTGATCTATGATACTTCATTGAATTCATAGTAATTGTGTAGATTAACGTACAATGGCCAACTTTTGTTCGATGTTCGCGTTTTTGGTGTTTTCTGATAGATCTTGTTTAAATCTATGGTGTGTATTTTGGACATTTTGTTTGTTTTAATGTTTTTTACTCACTTTTAGATGATACTAAAGGTGGACAGTGGTTTAGGTTAGGTAGGTCAGATTGGTGTATAAACCTCGCGTAGGCCTATACCGCCAGCAGGCGGAACGAAGCTTATATATACTTTTAAAAAAATATACCTTAAACACTCGAATACTTTAAAAATTGAAATAAAATAACTTGAAGTTGATTTCCCCCCCCCCCCCCCAATAGGCGGGGTACGTCAATCCACAAATTTACCCAATTTTGTACTAAAGTTTGTAATAAACTCAATGCCCCAAGTCGAGACACTAGGCCTACATCAAAATAATAGGCCTAGCATAACCTAACTTTCACGCATGCATTCATCTCACCTGATGGGGTCCATAAACTGCAGCTAATACTTTCGTATTTCCTTGTTCTAAATAAGCACTACCATCAGGCTGACTGTATACTCCAAGTTTACATCGTATTTGTCTCAATTCATTGGCTCTTCGACCATCTAATCGTAATCCTTGATCGGACAATAAGTCAACACCCGGCATTTTTATTCTGTTTTTTGAGGAGGCTTGTTGGGACGAGGTGTGAAGTAGGCAGCACACCCTGCACCAACACGTTTAGCGCAATGTGTCCCGAACGGTAGAAGGTTGGCAACACATAGTAGTTTTGCGTAAATTCAAAAAGATGGGTTTTGTATAATCAAATTTAATATATAACATATTATAGATAGATTATGTGTATATTATATATATATTCTTGAAAATTATTATCTAATCATAATTACATGCTAAAACAATGGTATTAATTAGAGTGACCTGGAGTCAAGACTTTCATTGGTAGGGGTCGTCTATATCAAGTCTTGACCATCAACTTGACATTAAAAAATATCAATTTGTTATGTTGATATAAATGAATGATTATGAGTTGCAATAATTTAGATACTCGCATTAAAAATCTTCGACTATTATGCAGATATTAATTGAATGAATGAATATTATGGTTTCAAGGCGCATCGACAGCGAGGTCATTCAGTGCCTGTCAAAATAAGTTGCTGAACAAAAAGATGAAGTGTTATTTAAAGGTGCAAGTGAAATTTAGATGAGAACACCTCAATATATGAAACTAAGACTAAACTATTACTAGAGACGTTATACACTAATTTGTTAAAACCGAACATGTGTGTGCTGTAAAGGGTCACACTCACACCTATAGGACTAGAATGAGAACGTTTTACTACTTGTTCTCAGTTCAAACTCGCACTCAAATAGGAGTGGAGGAACGACAAACAATAGATATATGTTGAAATATGGTTTGATTTAAAATATTCCCGATGTCTATCCCAAGAGATCGGCATGAAGAATAAGTATCAAATGTCAAAAATTTAGTTGGCAAGATCAAAGCACAATGTAGTAACATATTTATTTGAAATCATTCATCTGTAAATTGAATATACAGTACCCTTGCTAATAAGTCACAGTAGGCCCACTATTTCATACAGTGAAAACTCTTTTATACGTTTTTCAGGGGACCAGACTAAAAAAATGTATTGACGTGAGAAACTTATTAATGAAACTATTCAACATATGGAGCATATGGGTTGGATCAAAAAATAAAACTTATGTGTCAACGAGAAACTTATAACAGAGGTTCTACTATACTTCAGCAATCCCATTTTATTTGTGACAATTTATATCTGTTGTTGCCAAATGGAATATGTTCAATATACGTAATTCAACTTGGTAACCCATAATAAACTATTGTTACACAATAATGGAAGAAGCTCTGAATTTACTTTGAATCTCTGTTAAAGCAGTTAAATTTGTATAAGTGGCTATTTAGGATGTTCATTGCATTTTCTTATAATACTTTGGATATTGAAAGTAGGATTCAGGAAATATTATGTAGAAGCGCAGAAGAGTATTCCAAAAAAATAACAAATTGGAAAATAACCTCGTCTTCATTTTTATTCACAGCGTGATACTATCAAATATTATTACAAAAAGTAATTTCAAATCATCGGTTACCAAAGTCATACGTAAAATATGACAAAAATGAGAACACTGGGACAGTCTGTGTGATAATATAGTTCCTATCTACGACATTCTAGCAATTGCAATCATCTTTACGTTAAAATTCGACTACAGAATTTCATTGGTTCACATATACACATATATCTTCAGAACAGTATGCAGGCAAGAGGTGAATAGCTAGCTAATTTATAGACAATCTATATATAACATAAAAAAGTAGGCCTACAAGTTGAATTAGAATTATCCTATCTGGATGTCAATATAAAATAAACATGCCGGTTCATTTCTATGAATTATATCGGTAAAGTAGGTACGATATGACCAGGTATTGATAAAAAACAAACTAAATTAAATTACAGGAAAGAAGACATTTAAAATTAACCTAGAACATAAAATTAGAGCACAAGTCCTATACAGAACTATTTGGAGATGAATAATACCTAATAAAATATAGCCTCGTGATATAATTTGGAGTCCTCTTAATCCGTTGTTACTAGTTAGTAGACACGACTGAATCGGGAAGGCACTGGATCCTAATCAATAGTCCCGTACTTGTAAGCGTAGTGGAATCCAAGTTCACTAGATTCACGATCCACACATTAAACAATCATCTTTGTTCTCCAAAGAACAAACCATGTCAGACATGTTCATCGCGTCGCTACCGTTGGTAACTTTCGCCGCGTCTTTTACGCCATTAGTGCCGTTTATTCCGTTGGTCTTCGACTCGACCTGCAGCTTCGACTTGTCGACGGTGAACTGTAGAGCGTTGGCGGCAGCTTTCGTACGCAAGTAATACATCCCGGTTTTCAGTCCCGAACGCCAGGCGTAGAAATGCATCGAAGTAAGCTTGCCGTAGTTCGGTTTGGCGATGTGAATGTTGAGCGATTGACTTTGGTCGATGAAAGCGCCACGATCTGCTGCCATCTTGATGATTGTTTTCTGCGAGATTTCCCACACCGTTTTGTACAGTTCTTTGAGATCGTCGGGTATTCCGTTGATTTCTTGTATGGATCCGCCGTGAGCGATGATCTGGTTCTTCATGTCGTCGCACCACAAGCCGGCTTCGGTCAAGTCGCGCAGGAGATGGTGATTGACGACTTGGAACTCGCCCGAGAGTACACGACGCGTGTAGATGTTGGAAGTGTAAGGTTCGAAGGATTCGTTGTTGCCGAGGATTTGCGCAGTGGAAGCGGTCGGCATGGGAGCGAGGAGGAGGGAATTACGAACACCGTGGACGGCGATTTTCGCCTTCAACAAAGCCCAATCCCACAAGTTTGTCGGGGTAACGTTCCACATGTCGTACTGGAGAATGCCTTTACTGACGGGACAACCTTCGTACGTCGAGTAGGTCCCTTCTTTCTCGGCAAGTTCGCAACTCGCCTCCAAAGCGCCGTAGTAGATTGTCTCGAATATTTGCAAGTTCAGCTTCTGGGCATCTTCGCTTTCGAACGGCAACCGCATGATGATGAAAGCGTCGGCAAGGCCTTGGATGCCGATACCGATCGGACGATGTCGGACGTTGGAAAGTTTCGCCTCGGGAACCGGATAAAAGTTCACGTCGATGATTTTATTGAGATTCTTCGTGACAGTTTTGGTCACTTCTTTCAATTTGACAAAGTCAAACGTTTTGTCGGGTTTCACATACATGTTAACGGCTATCGAGGCGAGATTGCAAACGGCTATTTCGTCCTTGGACGTGTACTCGACGATTTCCGTGCACAGGTTACTGCAGCGGATCGTTCCGAGATTCTGTTGGTTCGATTTACTGTTGCAAGCGTCTTTGTACAACATGTAGGGCGTGCCGGTCTCGACCTGCGACTCGATGATCGCGTACCACAACTGTTGAGCCTTGACCTTGCGCATGAACTTGCCGGCTTGCTCGTACTTGACGTACAACGCGTTGAACTCGGCCCCCCAGCAATCGGCAAGTCCGGGACAGTCGTGCGGACACATCAAGCTCCACTCTTCGTTCTTCTCGACGCGCTCCATGAACAGATCAGGAATCCAGAGTCCGTAGAACAGGTCGCGAGCGCGGACTTCCTCTTTGCCCGTGTTCTTTTTGAGGTCGAGGAACTCGAAGATGTCGGCGTGCCACGGCTCGAGGTAAATGGCAAAGGCTCCGGGACGTTTGTTGCCGCCTTGGTCGACGTATCGTGCGGTGTTGTTGTATACACGCAACATCGGGACGATTCCATTAGAGATTCCGTTAGTACCCGCGATGTAGCTGCCTTTGGCACGGATGCAATGAATGTTGACTCCAATACCACCTGGAAGACAATATTTATAAGTCATACGTTACAAATAGGGATGTGTTGGAAATATTTACAGACTGGGACATTATTTCTTGAAATGGCCATTCAGACATTTATCATAAATCATATAATATAACTTTATATGTATAACATAAAAAGAGTAGGTCTTTATTCCAATCAGGAACGGTCAATTTGAGAGGTTATGACCAATGCGTGATGATTAATGAAGAAATTCCGATGACCAATGTCAAAATGCTATATACCAGTAGGCCTATATTATGAAATTGAGAAATATTTCCAAATATTTCCCAATTTTTCCGGAATATTCCGTACGGTCCCTTATTTTTGTAAAATTTTCATATTACAGAAATACCAAACCCCCAAGAAACCAAATGTAAAATAGCTCTGTTCTTTTGTGGTACCGTATGTAGGCCTAAATACTATTTATAGTGAAACATTTAGGGACTGGTGACTGGACTTGGGACTAGAATGACTAGGCCTAGGGCCTATATATGATTTTTCAAGAAACCAACGAAGAAAAACAATACCGGTAAACGTAGTATTGCGTGCAAAGTAGGCCTAGTGCATGTTGGATGGCAATATTGAGTCTGTACAAAGCCAGTGACACAATATAGGACTAGGTGGGCCTATTTATGAATGATAGATGGTGGTGGGCACAATCGCATGAGTAAGAAAGACCAAAAGTTTAGACTAGCCTCCGAGGCTTCAGAATTTGGCAAACAAAATAGGTGAAGGCCTACAATCAATTTCAGCGTGAGACCCCAATAGTTGATGAAATGAAATTACCTGCCGACTTTGAGATTAAAGCACACTGACGTAAAGTGTCATAAATCCCTTCAATCGAGTCGTCTGCCAGAGCTAACAAGAAACAACTCGAGAGCTGAGGCCTAGGAGTTGCGGCGCTGAACAGAGTTGGCGAAGCGTGAGTGAAGTAGCGTTCCGAAAGTAAGTTGTAAGTCTCGATGGCAGAATCAATGTCAGTACCATGGATGCCGACGGCCACACGCATCAACATATGCTGCGGGCGTTCCACAACTTTACCATCGATACGAAGCAAGTACGAGCGTTCCAAAGTTTTGAATCCAAAATAGTTGTAACTGAAGTCTCGGTCGTAGATTATGGCAGAGTTGAGGCGATCAGCGTTCTTCATAATTACATCGTAATGGAAGTCGGAGATCATCGGCGAAGGTTTGTTGACTAGAGGATTGAACATTTTATACAAATCTTCCATGACATCACTGAAAGTTTTCTTTGTCTCCTTGTGCAAGTTGGACACCGCGATACGAGCAGCCAGTACAGCGTAATCCGGGTGTTTGGTCGTCATGGTTGCTGCAGTTTCAGCGGCCAAGTTATCAAGCTCCACGGTTGTTACACCAGGGTACAAACCGTTGATTACTTTCAGCGTGATGGCAGTAGGCTCCAAGAAATCCATGTTCAAGCCATAACAAAGCTTCTGGATTCGAGAGGTTATTTTGTCAAAATGAATCTCTTCTTTACGTCCATCACGTTTCTGGACGTACATTCTTGATGAAGTACCCGACACCATGATGTGATTTTATAATGAATATTAAGAAAAAGATCTCAGATTGAGACAAAGAGCAAATTTTCAACAGAATGAAAGACGAGACCTACACGACAGCGCAGAAACCGTTGACTGATGACTGATCTTTCCCGCAAATTTTCTAAAGCAAACAATCGGCAAGTGTTTGCGCGCGAACAACAAGTAGGCCCCTCCTCAATCTTATAAAAAAAGGAATGACAGTTCGCTTACATTTATCATGAAAATTATCACCAATAATCAATTTTATTACTTACACAGTTATAAATATTGATAATTTGTTTAAACTTCTTCTTGAAACTCAATCAGATAATGAAATATGACGGCTTAGTATTTTACCTTTCTCATACTTGTCTGAATCAGCTGTGAAACACATGTGAAAAATGTGTCAAAATATGAATGTCGTATGACGAAAACTAATAATGTAATTCAATTAAGAATATCTAATAGAATCAAAAACGTAATTGATATGAGTGCTGACAAAATAATTATGTACCGTCAAAATCATCTACTTCTTAATAATGCAGTCTTCCATTCAAGGCTAAAGTACCGGTACGTGTAGGCCTATTACTTCATGGTTTTCAAGTACCAAGTCCACTCCATTGTGCCTGCTGTCGTTATGTAACCACCAGTTACTTTTTTTTATTTTTCTAGTTATATTTCATACCGTCGTTCTTCTCTAAAAATTGAAAGATATGTCAAAATGTTTGATTACTCAGATGTGTACACAGAGGACATTTTAAATAATATTTCTAGAGAATTTACAAGACTCAAAGGTCAATATATTTTGTATTATTTGGGTTGATGAACAAATAAGGTGTCTCATAATGACCCACCTAGGTTTGGCAGTATAGAAGTATTCTACTTCATAGGTTTTAGGCAGCAGCTTCCACCAGATGTAAATTCTCGATGATTACTAAAATGACAGTCCTTTGCCAAGCGCTGTCGTAGAGCATAGTTCTGCTTTGTTAAATGAACCTACGGGACGGGGCGTGCCGTTCATGTTTCAGTTCAACAAAACTGTATATTTCTTATATGTTTAGTCTGATTAATTATCTCTTGTTTGTGGTATAAATTGATTTGGAAATGAATGAATAATTAAAAATATTTAAAAGTTGGGCCTAAACCTACCTTCGAAATGTTACAGTAATAATATTTATTTCTAAAATTCAATCCAATTATGTAGAATATCCTTCTGAAATGACCTACATTCAATTTTGAAGTGCTTTCAATAGTAACGGCATTGATAGAGTAGTGTCTAGATAGACAACGCCGTACGCCAGAGCCTATACTCACCAACAATGAAAAAGTTGACTGATCACAGCGCTCCTAGCAGCATTCACTCGCAACAGTGCTCTAGCAAATGGCATTTTCTTGGTGATCACAGCGCTCCTAGCAGGATTACCATGCATAACACTACCAGTGTCTGTAGACTATTCAACCAGGGCGCTGCCACTCTATCCCGTAGGATACTTCTTTACTCAATGGTAACGGTGACTAAATCATCGTAAAATTGAACCACTAACAAATTTCCTCTCGGAACATCTGCAGATCTGTGTTACTTGGACCACGCGGGTACGACTCTCTACTCCGATTCGCAGATCAAAGCCTACTCGCAAGATCTGTGCGAAAACGTTTACGGAAATCCTCACTCGTTGAGCACCAGCAGTCGTTACGCCACCGACGTGGTCGACCAAGTTCGCTACGAAATCCTGAAACACTTCAACACGAATCCAGACGAGTACAGCGTCGTATTCACGTCCGGAGCTACGGGAGCTTTGAAAACAGTCGCCGAGTGTTTTGATTGGTCAGGCAAACATTCTTTGAAACGAACTGAGAATGATGTTGACGTGGAATCTATTGGGAGTTGTGAATTGCAATACGACGGATTACCGGGAACATTTACTTACCTACAGGATAATCATACATCCGTACTCGGAATTAGGGAAGTTGCTCATGATAAGGGTGCAACAATTAAATGTTTATCAAGTGATTCAACTTTTGACGTACTATCAAGAACAAGGAAGGACGTTATCGAACCTAACGTTAAGTACAGCGGAAATTCCTTGTTCGTTTATCCCGCACAGTGTAACTTCTCCGGTGTGAAATACCCGTTGTCTTGGGTTTCTAAGATTCAAGATGGCGTACTCGATGAAGTTTCGATTGCAGGAGATGGCGACAAGAAAACGAAACGTTCCAAATGGTTTTGTCTACTTGACGCTGCATCGTTTGTCGCGACAAATTCGTTGGATTTGTCTCGAGTGACACCGGACTTTGTGTGCTTGTCTTTCTATAAGATATTTGGTTATCCGACTGGCCTCGGAGCGCTTCTCGTCAGGAACGCGAGCGCCGACGTCTTGCACAAGTCTTACTTCGGCGGCGGAACCGTTTCGATATCGTTGAGCTCCGAGAGGTTCCACGTACCTCGACCGATCCTGCACGACAAGTACGTAGGCCGTGCCATAGCACATATTGTTTTTTTTCTATTGTCATCAATTTTTTACATAAATAATAAATACACTGAACAGTCAAATAAAATCCACAAAGTCTCCACTTGGGAGACTTGACTGTGGGAGAAAAAAGAATATTACAGCCTGTATATTTCTTAGCTCAAGATTTTATATATTGATTTATATAAGGCGATTAAGAAAAAGTAAATATAATTGAAAATTGATTGGTTATTAAAAATATGAATGTAAAAAAGAAGAAATACAATATAATTCGTACAATAGACTAATATTCACGATATAATGAACCAGAATGATAATGATAATAAATTAATGATGTATTAATTGGTCATTATTTGATTTTACAGTGTGAATGTTTGATGTGTCAAAATAAATATAATTATGTTTTATATGAGGAAATATTAAAATCAATGCATGGTAATAAGGGGAAGAAAGTACAGCTTACCAAGGTTGAAGTAGAACTACTCATAGTCATAGCGTAGAGCTTGTTGATACTTGATAGTAGGCCTACAAACACACGAGATTTTGACGTTTTGGCTATTGCCTTGATCACTGTAGAGTAGTGGTCTTAACTACTGGCAAGGTTCATCATCATCACTCTCTACGCAGGCCGAGGGAACAGCCAAAACGTCAAAATCTCGTTTGTTTGTTCATTCATCTGTGTTATATCAGCGGGCTCTCCGCTACGAGTATTTCTACTCGTTAATCTTGGTAAGCTGCTGTTCTTTCTTTCCCTTTTACCCAAATCACATATCCAGTCTCAGGCTATTTTCTCAGACACACCAAATCATTTAACATCAGTACAGTTATTATCAGATACTATTAATCAACTAATCATGATTTGACCTCAACTAAGTATAATGACAATACAGTTAACTGTAAGATATAAAGGATGATTTTGAAGTTGAAGGTCATCACAACCTGTAGCTAATTTTTACCAAATAATAACAATATTCATTTCTCTAATATGTAATATCTCTAATAAATGTATTTGTCCTCCAGGACCCGGCCCTTCTTTTCAAGTCGTCACGTCTCGGACATTACTTGATTCTGTTCATATCACTCTATATAGATTTGGTAATGCCTACGTCATGAATCGGGGTCTCTGGAGAACACAACAATTAATTTTAATTTCTGAAATTGAGATGATCATTTCTAATTTTCACTAAAATTAGGGAAATAAATATTGTGATCGTTTATTGAAATCTAGTTCCAGGGTTGTGATGTCCTTTAGAAGATGTTTCATCGAGTATGACCGTAATATAATCGATGGCCTGATTCGGCCCGAATAGACGTCTTCACAATCACCATTCGACAACGAAATAACCCTTTACAATCTCACCGCTTCAGATTTGAAGACGGCACGATACCGTTCCTATCGATCGTCTCTCTACGTCACGGTTTCGCCACCCTCCGCCGCCTCACCGTCTCCATGATGAACGTCTCTCTCCACACGTTCTCTCTTGCTCGCTACGTCCACCATCACCTCGTCACGCTACATCACGCCCCCGGCTCGCCCGTCGTCCGAGTCTACGCCGATACGGATTACGAGAGCTCGGAGACGCAGGGCGGCATCGTCAACTTCAACCTGTTGAGGGCCAACGGAGAACACGTGGGCTTCGTTGAAGTGAGTCGTGAGTTATTATTATTATTATTATCAATAATAAATATGCTTTTCCTAGTTTGTTATTAAAATATATTTGAGGAAATCCTCATGATTGCCAAACTTTTGCTTACATTTGCCAATAGGGTGACAATCTAGTTATAAATGGGTAAAAACTGCTTCGAGTGGTACCAATTTAGCACATTTTATGTTTTTTCTTCAAAATGGCTGACCCGATCAAGTTGAAAATTTCCAGAAATGTGTATCAAAATGTAATTTAAGTTTAGGCAAAATTTCATTTTTTTGGAAAATAAAAATATTTTCTTTTTTTCCGCTATGTTATTTTAATGGGTATTTTTGAAATTTCCAAAATTCATAAAAATAAAATTTACCACCCGATAACGCCACAAAACTATACAGTTCTAAGTTAGATGAGAAACCATAATGAAAAAAGTTTGAAGTTGATAGCTGTAGCCGTTTGACCTGTGGAGAACCGACAAAAAAACATTAAGAAACAAAAAAAACATAAAAGCGAACACCAATTTTTTTCAGTATGTCAAATTGAATCCTCGCTAAAGCTCGTCTAATTATAAAATGCATGGACTATTGTTCCTTGTTCCAGGTTCTAAACATGGCCAACCTGTACAACATCCAGCTCCGGACCGGATGTTTCTGTAATCCCGGCGCTTGCCAACGACATCTGGAGCTCTCTAGTCACGACCTACGCGGACATTTCCAGGTAAAACAACGTGTGTACTTGTAGGCCTGTTGATCAAGCGTGGACGCGTCAACTCTATGAGCGCTCATTTTGCAATCGCGTTCGAGTTGATTTCTTCTCAAACGCATGTTTGCGCTTGAAGAGAACAACAGTGATACAGTGAAACCTCTATCCATCGTTTTTCAAGGGATCAGGAAAACAATCTATCCGGAAAAATTTGAAATTGGTTATATGGGAGTAGGATGGAACAAAATGAATAATGAAAGCGGGAAAACGATAGATCCGGGAACCTTGCATAGAGGTTTCTCTGTATATAACATTCAGTCAACTGTCAATATGTTTAGACAGTCTTGTAAATATCTTCATAAAAAAATATATATTGTTGTTGTTGTTGTTGTTTGTAGGCGGGGCACGTGTGCGGAGACGAGAAAGACCTGATCAATGGCCGCCCGACCGGATCCGTCCGGATCTCGTTCGGCTACATGTCGACGCGTTCGGACGCCGACAAACTCCTCGACATGATCCGAACTTGTTTCGTCGATGGCACGCCCGTGATCAAAACGCCTCACTGGTTGCCCACATTCCGGGAACGCTACCAACGAAAGTTCAGCATCGAAAGCTACGCCACTCCGAACGCAGAGGTAAACAAGACCTTGAAAACATGTTGTCTAGAAACGATCGAAGGTTCACGCGACGTTGGGAAGACCGCGGAAGTGAACGGGAGCGCCGAAATACGTCAACGCGAAACGATCGAAAGTTCACGCGACGTTGGGAAGACCGCGGAAGTGAACGAGACCTCCGAAATACGTCGCTGCGAAACGATCGCAGGTTCTCACGATGTGAAGAACGTGCCGCAGGAAGACGGTGCGATACGTCTGGAACGGATATACGTGTACCCCGTGAAATCATGCGGCAGTTTCTCGGTGGAACGTTGGACGGTCGGCAGGCGCGGTCTCGACTACGATCGCGAGTGGATGATCGTGACGCCTGCGGGCGTTAGTCTGACGCAGAAACAAGACACGAGGATGTGTTTGATCAGACCGACGATACAAGTCGACGAGCAACAACTTCTCTTGGACTTTCCAGGTAGGCCGACGTAATCATAGCGACATGCATGCATTTCAGATTTAATGGTGTTATAATAGACCACCAAATCCAAATATTTTAAAGGATACATATTTTTTATATTCTTTGTGTTTCATGGTATTTCAATTCATTCAACATCATATTCCATTTCAGTATTTTTCACTATGTCTTTTTCAGAGTATTTAGCTATTTCGTGAAAATTTGCACAATTTTGAAGATATTGAGTTAGATCATATAAAATATGATTTTTGGAAAATGTGTTCAAATATAAAATTAAGTGGAGAAACCAAATTAAAATATGATTTTTGGAAAGTGTGTTCAAATATAAAATTAGCTGGAGAAACCAAATGTTGAATTGAAAAGAATCGTTATCTCCTTCCTCCAATAACTGTCAACAGTGAGTGGTATTCAAACAACTTTCTGCCTCGGACTGAAATGTCCGAGAGAATGTTGAATTTCCATTAATAATTCCGTAGTTGTTCATCTAAAGTTTGTAGCACCCATTTTTACAGTAGCTTGCAAGAAAATGCTACGTTTCATATAAAAATAGGCCATCAAAACTAAATGCAAATGCTATATTCCTACAACTCTAAATATGTATAATAATAATAATAATAATAATAATATTAATGATAGCACCTAATAATTAGATGAGCGTAGCGAAGATTCTATTTCACATACCGAAAAAAAATGGGCTTGATTTTCATGTTTTTTGTTGTTGTTTTTTGTAATTTTGTACGCGGCACAGAGGTCAGGAAAAATACCTACCGACTTGAAACTTTTTCTATACATATTTCTGTCATACCAGAATAGGTTGGAATTGTTTTCACAAAAATCGGTCGGAAGTTTTCTCCTGAAAAAATTCGGAAAGTTTGAGAAATCCTCATAAGAATAACACGGATGGAAAATACTTGAAATGTGGAAAATTTTCAAAAGCTTCAAAATTTTCACTGAATATGGAAAACATAATTACGAATATTTTCAGTGACTTTCACAACAATCGGATGACAAATAACAAAGAAAACGCAATAAAAGTAGGCCTACATTTTATTGAATATTGGGAGCAAATGGTTTTGCAGAGTGTATATGCGACAGGTTGCAGCACTATACAGTGAAACCTCTATGCATCGTTCCGGGATCCATCGTTTTCCTGCTTGTATCATTTATTTTTTCTGGCCCCACTCCCATATGATCAATGTTAAATTTTCCTGCATTGATGGTTTTCCTGGATGGATGGTTTTATTTTCCTGGTCCCTTGAGAAACGATGGATAGAGGTTTCACTGTAAATATCAACACGTTGCAGGTAAGGTTTTTGAACTTTGAAGTAATCCAAGGTCCGTATATGTGGATTGATCTGAGGAAATATTTTTCATTCTAGATTTCCATACTTCTAAGCTAATCTCACAACGCAAATCCCGCGTTTTCCTAATGAATAATAATATATCACCCTAATGAAAATACTTTGTACAAGTTCCCCATTATCAAAGTCAGAACTAGCGACCGTCTATCGAATTCTTCCCTCATCTCCGTGTGAATCCACCACAGGCCTGTCGACCGTGCACCTCCCGTTACGCCCTGTTGCCACGTCGCCCGACACGGAGAGCTCGCTGTGCCAGAGCAAGGTCTGTGGTGACCGGATCCAGGGCTGGGACTGCGGCGACGACGTGGCAACTTGGCTGAGCGACGCGCTGCAAAGAGACGGCCTCAGGCTGATCAGGCATCGGACCAGCGATCGGAGGGTGGCCAAACGGAAAGGTGTTGCCGCTACGGAAACCGGTGAGACTTCTAGCGGTAAGTTCCCTAACTCTGTGTGCCGAGAACCTTGATTTGGCATCGATTCTTAGTCGTAGGCTTGGTTGACTGAGTTTTTATTCATTTTTTCGGAAACTGAAAGACTTTTATCTGCGGCGGAAAATTATGGTCACATACAGCGCAGTCCTGGTGTTGAAGTTCATCGATTTTAAATAATCAAAATGGGGTGATTAGATCGCCCTTGAGGTGCCTTGTCCAAACGATCCTACCTTTTGTCCATAGCCTTAATTGGGAAACAATGATTTTGTATCAAGTTTCAATGTTATTAAAAGAAAAAAAAATGATTCATTGTGATTTGCATGCTCAGGAGCATGATGGCTACTGTAGGGACAAAGACAATTTTTCCATGCCCTCTTTAGAATCCTAGACTGAGTTGCAACGGGAGGTTGAATTAGAGCCGGGACTCGAACCCCCGGAGTTGGAACAGCAGACCACGATGTAGTGATACCAACCTATTTCATCATAATATAAAGCAGGTTGCCCAACTCCCATACTGATAACATGGAAGGCATTTGTTGTTTCTTGCGGACAGTTCAGAGCCAAAGGTCCCGATTGCCTGTCGCGATTTAGCGGATTCCCTTATGAACTAGATGTAGATAAGAGTGACTATGGTACCGTTGGCATTGTTGAACCAACAAAATCTATAATTCTCGTAAAAAACAAATGCACAACTGCTAACATTATATTTCTACTGGGTGGTGTATAGCATTGTTGAGCATTATTGTTTTAAATAGTTCTATATTTTTTTTTTTTTTTTTTTTTTATTAATCTTTTTTTCACATACAAAAATACACATGACAGTCAAAAAATCCACAAAGTCTTCAAAGAAGACTTGACTGTGGGAGAAACAAAGAATATTATTATCTGTATATTTTTTAATTTTTATGTTGAATTTATGAAGAATTTATGAAGAAGGTGATCAAGAAAATGTAAATATGATGATGAATTGAGTGGCAACTATGAAAGCATAAGTAAGAGATCTAATTTTTAGATTGAACAATATTTTTAAAAAAAAGAAGAGAAATACCTGAGAATATACTATCACAAAAAAATTACAAGGAACAAAACACCACTGAAAAATAAAATTGACATACTTCTTTGCATTATGAATGAATAATAATATTGTGAAAGTGAAAAATGAACATAATAATAGCACCTGAACAAGAGTCTTGAAATAACTTAACTGGTGCATCGAGAAATAGTAAATATGAATACATTATATTAGGAACAAAACACTACTGAAAAATAAAATTGGCATAATTGTGTACATTATGAATGAATAATAATATTGTTAATGTGAAAAATGAACATAATAATAACAACTAAACAAGAGAGATGACTTCTGATGCATCGAAAAATAATTAATATGATTGCATTATATTATATAGAGGGTGACATGATGATGATTACATGAACAAAATATAACAATATTATGATGTCAGTAATATGAATAATGAATGATGTGAATGCCGAAGAAAAAAAAAAAAAAAATATCATGTTGGAGTCTTATGTCTTATCAGTACAAAAAGTATCATAAAAGTGATAGTTGCGCTACAGGCAATCAGGACGCTGGACTCAGATTCTGACCCCGGAAATATTTCACTTTCAAGACCTGAATTGGGTCACCCCCTTTATATTATGATAAAATAGGCTGGTATCACTACATCGTAGGCAGACTATAACTGTAAACTAGCCGCCCATTTCAAAATTATGAAATTGTTTATCGTGACCGTCTTACAGCGTCTCCGAAGCCGACCCTGTCTCTATCGAACCAAGCCCAGTTCCTGTTGATCAACCGCGGCAGCGTCGACTGGCTGAGAGGTCGCATGGACGCTGACGCCAGCTGTGACGTCGATGGCTTGCTGCAGCGTTTCCGTAGCAACCTCGTGGTGAGGGGCGCGGACGCTCTCGCAGAGAACCACTGGACGACCGTTCAGATAGGAAACAATCGTTTTCAAGTACGCTCATTATTGGTTTACCTTGTTTAACCACTTGACGGCCGTGGACTCGTTTCTGCATTCTTACACTTTCCAATGAAAAATTTTTACTGAATGTAAACACATGAACGAGTGATACACAAATTTGTGGTACAAATTTGCATGCAATTCAGACTGGCCATTTTCAAGAGAATATTTTAATAAATGTTTTTTATTCATGAAATGAGACCATGATTCTCAGCTTTCTAGATTTGATAGTTATTAGTTACCAAATGAAGTGTGTCTATAATTTATATTAGTTAAAGTGTGTAGATTTTGATTATACATGCATCGTTCCAAGATCCATCATTTTGTTGTTGTTGTTGTTGTTTTTTATTTACATTTTTATGGAGAAGTAACATGTTTTCTACAAAAGAGCCCACAAAACCTATCTTGACTTGTCTCATTCATGTATCATCCATTTTTTCTAGGGTTGCCGTTCGATTTCGATCGATTCGATCGATTTTCGATTATAGGTTTTCGATTCGATTTCGATATGTACTTTTCGATTTTCGATTCGATCGATATCGAAAATTTTTCGAAGATCGAAAGCGTACAGCAGTGCGAGAGTAACGCGAGACGTCACGAGTAACGTGCTCGCTTCCATTGGTAACATTATGTACTTATATATATAGTGCGTGTGGGGCGGGGTATATAAACATGGTATTTTGCTACCTAACACCTTTTTTTTTCAATTCGATCGATTTTCGATAAAAATGCAATCGATTTCGATTCGATCGATTTTCGACATTGTGAACTTCGATTTCGATCACGATTTTTTGATCGAACGACAACCCTAATTTTTTCTCACCCCACTCCCATATAACCAATATTGATTCTTCCTGGATGGATCATTTTCCTGCATGGATGGTTTTATTTTCCTGGTTCATTAAAAACCGATGAATAGAGGTTTCACTTTACTCCATAGAGATATCTCGCTCATCTTAGAATGCATACGCTGCGTTAACCTATCAAGTAGAAGTATACTTGAGGAGAATGAAATAGGGTTGAAGCTATTCCGTCAGAAGTTTAGGGAGGCGATAGGATAGGATCGATAGGGAACTTGCCACCGCGCATTTATGTGCAACTGCAAGAGTTGATAATAAATAAATAAATAAATAAATAATAACTTCTAAACGATAGCTATTACTATTTTTCACACTTTGTCTAGATATTAAATAGTTGATCTTCGTGTTACGTTTCCAGTCGGAGGGACCGTGCACGAGGTGTCAGATGATCTGCATCGATCAGGCGACCGGGGAGAAGACTCGGGAACCTCTCAAGACCCTGGCCGCCACGTTTCAAGGCCGGATGAGGTTCGGAGCGTACTTCAGTCGCGTTACAAGCGATGAAGACGGCACGATCGCAGTCGGTGACGAAGTGAACCCGTGCATCACAGACTAACACATCTACTACCCTGTTCACACTCCGTTCACTGCTGCTGTTCGGCCACTAACTGACTCACATTTCACATTTTCAAACACATTTTCTATTTCCACGTCACATTTTCCAGCACATTTTTTATTTCCACGTCACATTTTCCAGCACATTTTCGATTTCCACATGACATTTTCCAGCACATTTTTTATTTCCACGTCACATTTTCCAGCACATTTTTGATTTCCACATGACATTTTCCAGCACATTTTCGATTTCCACATGACATTTTCCGGCACATTTTCGATTCCCACGTCACATTTTCCAGCACATTTTTGATTTCCACTTCACATTTTCCAGCACATTTTTGATTTCCACGTCACATTTTCCAGCACATTTTCGATTTCAACATCACATTTTTGAATATATATTAAAATACTTCATGTTGAAAAATTGAATATTTTGTGTATTAGGTCTTCGAAATGATGAAGATAAGGTGGACTAAATGGTGTGAAATGGGTGGAGGAGATTGTTCCCAATTATTGTTCTTGAATGAATTACTTTCAATAAAATGTGTTTCTTAAGCCAATTGTGATCTTTAAAGAAGTGATCTTCAATTGTATATTAACGGACATAACAACACTGAGGTTTTCATTTGTAGGCGGAAAAATATAATTTTCGCACTCTTTTTGAGGGAAGTGGTATGTTTCATATACACTTTGGGAACTATTTATGATTTTTTCAAGATCAGGAATGCTGTCTAATTTCAAGTAGGTATGTTAACCAGGTGCGTAGAGCGAGATTATTATGAGGGTCGCGTATAGTTGATTGAAACATTGATCCACTGCAGCAAGCAATGAGTTCGGCTGGTAGTGATGGACGTCAGCATTCAAGTACCTTATGGACATTCCTGAAACATTTCTAATCTTGGAAAAATCATGAATAATTACCAAAGTTTATTTCAAATATGGCGTTATCATCAAGAAAAGGTGAAAAATTTGGATCTTTCTACCTGTGATTCAAATCTCGGTGTTTTTTGACTCTTTCACAAAACCTTTCGGGAAAAGACTCTTCTTCCAGGTCCTAGTTCAGAGTCCTTCTTCATGTCCTCTTTCTGGGATCCTTTCTCAAGTCTTTTTCCAGGAACCTTTTTTTTCATTTGGTTGTATAAAGGTTCTGTCAGGTTGATGCACCAACAAGTAAGAGATTTACATAAAAAATCAAGCTATTCAATTTGAAAAATGCTCTTGCAGAAAAAAAAATGTTTTCAATTTACCGTTACTGTCCTTCAACCCAATGTCCTAAACATTATTTCAGCTACAAAATAATATACAAAGAATTGACCACTAGTGATGGGTGTGGCTAATTGCCAGGGCCACCTTGATCTATACTTCATGTGGGAATTTAGAGATACTCTGATAGGTCAATGTGAAATTTCCCACATAACAGAGCCCATTTGATTGGATGTTCTGTTTTGTGACGTTTATGGGCGGGTCAATCACTAGTCGTCAATTGCTTGTGAGAAATACCAGAATCTTAATTTCATATCGCATCTGTTATATAGTCTCTTGTTGAATGAATGAATATTAGGGTTTTAAGGCGCATCGACAGCGAGGTCATTTAGCGCAAGTCTCTTGTTGGTGTATACAGAATTGAAAGTACTGTAGTTGTAGTAGTACTGGTAGATATTTTATTTTACTACTAAATGCTATTTTTTGACACAGTACATACATATAGATACAAAAAAAATTTCATAGGCCTAACATTGGATGATACAATTAATCACTATAACCAAATAATCAAAAGTATTCACAATGAAAGGATAAAACGAAGATAGAATGTTACATAAAATATTAAATAATTAAATTAGTCTTCCAGCAAGTCGCAGAAATGTATTTTCAGAAATGTTATTTGGCAATAACTATCCTAGTTTTATTAACTTGCAACAATCTCTTCTAAACCTAGATGCACTGTTGCAATTTCTTATAACTAGGCAAACGCGTTATGTGTTCCCGCGTTGATGGATGAGCTGGAACATATCAACTTATCTTTGGATTGGTTATTATATTTATATATACACCTTGAGATCCAAACCATTACATCACTGCCATCTTATTTTCCAATAATAATTTATACGATAATCAAGAAGGCTTTGTTTTAATCGTTTACAATCAAGTGGTGACACTTGTTGCTTTGATTTAATAGGTATCTTAATAGCTTTGAATAATTGACACAAATAACATTATATATTTTTTTACATCGAAACGGCTGATCCGATTTGAGTAAAAGTTCGGAATAATGTGTATCATTATCAGATTGAAATTCTTTGAGAATTTTAATCTTCTCAGATGAAATATTTTTCACGAATGTTCTCCTCTGGGTTATTGTAATGGGATTTTTGAAAACTTTGGAATAAGTTTTCTCAGAAGTTGTTCAACCGATCGTGCCTCAAAACTATACAGCATCAAGTCAGATAGGGGTTCATGTGTGTGCCAAGTTTCAACTGATTTTGAATTTTTGTCTGACCTGTGGAGCGCGAACAAAAAAACAAAAAAACAAAAAAAAAAACAGGCACTTTTTTTTCGGTATAGTGTAATTGAGTCTTCGCTTCGCTCATCCAATAAATGGTATTCTATTATACAATCTCATTCCTTTAATAAATATGCTTTTTTCTATGAAATGAAAAATTTCTGTACCATGAGAAAACAAAGGTTTGAGTAAATGGCAGAAATAACAATTGAAGGGATACGGCACTCTATAGTCCTATAATAAATAATTCAATGATGGGAAGCTGAACATTTTGAATTTTTTATTTTTCAATAACATTGAAACTTGATACAAAATCATTGTTCCCCAATTAAGGCTATGGATGAAAGATGGCATCGTTTGGACGGGGCACCACAAGGGCGATCTTACTTCTTTGATCACACATGATCTTACATTTTGAATGAAATTAAAGTAGGTAAACTTGATGTAAAAATGAGAAATTCTACTTCTGGCAAATGAAATGAGCATTTTGCTTTCACTCGTTTAACACCATGAAAGTGAATTAATACCAAACTAAAAAAAAAATGAACCATAATATTTTGTCCAATTATTGAGTCTAGAGCATGTGCCAGTTACAAAATGAAACGTATTCTTCATGTTGATGAGAAGGTGAACCAATCAGCTTCCCAGAAAGTTGGTTCACGTAATAAAATTGAAAAAATCCAAATAGTTCAAACTTTCCATGGTTAATCTTTATGCCACTGGGCGTGTTATCAGCTGAAGAATTTAATTTTTACCTATTTATTTAGAATCCTGTTGATTTTTATTACAATTTTTGCGAGTGAAATTCTAATCAAACGTGAGACAACAATAATTATCGCTCAAGAACATGAAGTTTTACTTTGACATTGTTTCAAGTATTTACAATTATTTTTGTGAATTCCTACAATATGTGTTGACACTAAAAACACAATACAATTTAGTGTTGTTCTACTTCCAGTTGGTATCAATTGACTCTCATGATGCTGAATTGTTCAATTCAAAATATAAATTGATAATACGTGTCAAGTGTTTTATAACTAAATCAACTTAATTTAAATAAATACTACTACATTTGAAATTCGTGCAGCTTAGAATGGCAACCCTGTATGAACTGTAGAGTTTCGGATCAGCTGTTATCGTTGACAGCTGCAGTCTTCAGCAGCACATGTTTACCTTGCAATCACGCATTGTCTGCCGTTCTGTCAAGTGGTGTTTGTCAAAAAGCAGGTATTTCACGCAAAACGCAATGGCAACTGCAGGAAAGTTTCAATTCGCAATTGATAGAGGTGGAACTTTCACAGATATCTATGCCAATTGCCCAGGTGAAAAAATAAGGGTTATGAAATTACTGTCAGTGGACCCTTCAAATTACGATGATGCGCCAAGAGAGGGTATTCGACGTATTTTGGAGGAGGTAGGTAAATATGGTTTTTAGTTAATATTTTGTGTGAACTTATAGGCACTTTACAGGCACTTTTCTTCTTACATTGTGAACCAGATGTTTCGAATGCTGAAGATCATCTTCTAGGGCCTATTGGGAGTTTTTTTTTCAAAGTCTGCATGTGGCACGATTAAATTAACAGAAAAACGTATGTACACCTGCGGTCATATGAATTGATCGATCAAGAAATAATGAAATTGTCGTGAAGAAAATTTGCTGTCGTTCACGCTAAACTTGGAGTTGCCATATGTCCCGCCTTATGCTTCGAAGTTCTGCGTCCCGTCATTGATATTGTAAGTTACAAATTCAATGATCCCTGAAACATCAAGCGTGTCCTGCTTGTTGTGTAATCTATGAAGTAGGCGTATTCATATTTTCGTGCATTGTGCTCCTCAAATATTTTCCACTAGGCCTACCGGTACTTGAAAAATTTGAATTGGTTTTAGATTTGGATTTTCTCTGCTTCACCACACATAATAATATTGTGTATCCTGTTTCTATGACCTTTCTCAAATTATATCAAAACGTAAGGCTGTGAATTGTATTTCGTTTGTTTAAAAATCATACGGAAAATTGACAAAATTGAAAATGACTACGGAAAATTTTCGATTGAAAATGCGCTTCTTCTTACATTATTTGGCACAATTATTCCATTTGTTGAGTATTGAATGTGTGAAAATGTAGCTGGCTTGATATTCTATACTTCACTTTAAATGAACCAGATGTCCCGCTTAAATATATGTTGGGCCTAATAATGGCAATCCTATTTAAAATTATACTGACAATGTACATACTCATGCCACATAGGTACAGTCTATGGGAAGATTGGAGGTCAATAATGCGTAGCTTTTATTGTAAATTTCAATTTTTGAAAAAATATTTCATGAGACTGCATGTACACATTCTGTTCATTTAATCTTAAGATCCTTCTCCAAATAAACTGTCTTTATCAACAAGCAGTTGCACCTTATCAGTACTCACTAAGTACTTCTGACAGTCTAATAATAGATACTAGGCTACTATATCAGGCTTATAATAACACCTGCTATTGAAGATTTTTTTTTTGCCCCACTTATAAGCTTGAAAGGTGTGATGTGATTGAAGAATAATAGCATTAACCACAATTACCCACTTGGTGACGTCAAATATCAGAGCCACATTGAATTTTAGGATTCTTTAATGTGAATTTTAATGACGTATTGTAATCAAGAAGACTGTTTTCGGACATTTTCTTGTCCGAATGTGTCTAAAAATAGAATTGTGGTTAATGCTATTATTTATAATTTCAATAATAGCCTGACTATAATATATATTATTTTTATAAAATAATGAATATAAGTAAAATAATATAGGCTGATATAGATTAATTGATAATTTTAATTATCCCCACAAAAAACAAAATCTTGCATTAAAAGCCCAACCCTTGCTATTTGTACACTTTGGCACATAAAAGTTGTGATTTTTGAATTTTAGTAACATCGCAATCTTTGTCACAATCATTGTTCCCCAACCACGGCCGAGAATGAGTTCATACGACCGTTTAAAAGCGGCACCTCTTGGTTGTGTCAAGACTTCGATGACTTGCCCTAGTAATTCCATCAAAATCAGTTTGTTCCAATCGGACTGCCCAAATTTTGCCCAAGCGACGACGTAAGGAGAAAACGAAGAAGAAGAAGAAGAAGAAATGTAGTCCGTACGCTTTTCTACTTTTTTCTCCGTCTGTCATCTGGTTCCAGGAGACGGGTATAACCATGCCGCCGGGCGAGCTGATTGACGGTGAACACATCGAGTGGATCAGGATGGGAACCACGGTCGCTACTAACGCTCTCCTCGAACGGAAGGGAGAGAACATGGCGCTGTTGATCAATAAAGGTTTCAAAGACTTGCTTTTCATCGGAAACCAAGCAAGACCAAAGATATTCGACTTGGTGAGTTCATATATATATATATATATATATATATATATATATATATATATATATATATATATATATATATATATATATATATATATATATATATATATATATATATATATATATATATATATATATATATATATATATATATATATATATATATATATATATATATATATATATATATATATATATATATATATATATATATATATATATATATATATATATATATATATATATATATATATATATATATTACCGAGATACATTACTCAACGTTAAGAAGGCGTACATATTTGTGTCTCGGCAGTAGCTTCCCACCGCTTTGCAAACCCGGAAAGTTTCCGCCATATTCAATATATATCAGTGATAATATAGAATGCCTTGCTTGGATTGTATTTTTAAATGTACAATATGGCCGCCAAGATTAGAACGACAAAAGTCGCTAGATCGGCTGTAAGAGTAACGTATTTTGGTAAGATAATATATATCTATGGTAAATTGAACGCAAATCTTTTACTCCTTCATAATGGTGCTTAACTACTTGTCGGCCGTGCGATCTTATACTTCCACTCACATGTATCTATCACATGTAAATTGCTTTGGTTTAGAGGTTTGTTCATTAAAAATGTATTTCAAGTAATTTAGTATCCCAATACAATAATACAATATCACTGATATAACAGTTTTTCCAAATTTGTATGAATAATTTTAATGGGGGGGGGGGGAAGGGGTAATATTGACTGGATTGTGACATTGTCTATTTATTCTATTTATTCATTAAGTTTCTATAGGCCTACAGTTTGTACACTGTACACAGGTAGTGAGAATAGAGCGAAAGCCGCGTAAGAACTGGGGCTCTCTACGTGCATAATAATATTAATTCAAATCATTAAGGTCTAACCTACATTACCTCATGGTCATGAAAAAATCATGATTTTTTTGTCAGTCGATTTGTTTTGATGTGCTCGATAATAATATCCAAACAGATGATAGGCTAACCAAGATAAATTTTGAGATATATCAATTCAAATACTGGATGTTTCCCTATCATTCAACAAGCAACCTTCAAATTTCATGTTTTTATTATTTAACAGATCATTAAAATACACTAAAAATAATGACATTCAATCAAAAAACTTGTTTTATTGTAGATGAAGATATTATGATTAGAATTAGGTAAAAATAAATATAGGTACCCATTCTCATTTATGAATAACACTCATTTTAAGAGGAAAAATGGTTTATTTTTCACCAAAATGAAGTCAAAATAGCAACTTAATATTTCATTCAAGCACTGTAACTTGGGCCAAAAAATATGACAGAGTTTCTGATGCAATTTCAATTCACGAATACACATGTTCAATGAAGCTTGACTCAAATTTCCCCAATGTAGAATTAATTTCAAAATTACATTTTGACTCCGCAGGACCAAACGGCTATTATACTTTAAAGGGGGGGAGGTCACCTTCTCTGTGACTTTCTCGGACAAGGGAAAATTGTTTGACATAATTTATGAACAGCCCCTAATTGGTAATGGAAACGGAGTTAGCCTCTCACAATTTTGTCATGTATTTTTTCCCCCATCTCGGTAATCTTTATTCGTCTGTTCGTCAGGAAATCGTTACGCCAGAGATCCTGTACAAGGAGGTTATCGAGGTGGACTGCCGGGTTGTTCCGGCTCTACCAGGACGTTGCGACCTGCTCAAGGTCGACCCCGTCGAGTACAACTGGCGCGAGGTCACGGGGTCAACTGGCGAGGACCTGTTGGTGTCCAAAGAGCTCGACGTCGAGAAGCTCAAACAAGATCTGATTGCTTTGAAACAGCGAGGGATCAACAGCATAGCGGTGGTGTTGGCGCATTCCTATACGTGAGAATCCTATACAATACAGTAGAGACTGAGACAAGTGGTCTAGTGGTTATAACACTGAACTATCATTCAGAAGAACGGAGTTCGATTCCCGTCATGGTCGACCATCCTGACAGCTGTTTTTCGTGGTTTCCCTCTGTCCTTCAGGTTGATACTGCGATGGTTCTGTAACTACAAGCCACGACTGACTCCTTCCCACTATCCAAAAACACCTAATAAAATAACTTCTCATCTCATCATCCCATCATCTCATATATCATTCACTGATGCCAATAGATCAAATAGTCATCAGTATTGTGGGTCGTTAAACCCAATATAAATAAATAAATAACAAAGCAGAAGTGTACACGTACCTTAAGTTTTGATTGATTGATTGATTGATTTCATTTTATTGTAGTTAGCAAGAGTACACTTGATTACAACGTCAGTAATTAATGTAATAGTGAGATCAGTCAATAATTAAAAGATCACAGTCAAGATTTAGACAAATCGTCTCAAGAAAGAAGTACATATACAGATTACAGTATAAAAGACAAATATAATTTCAAGTACAAGACAATTTAATTTAGGTGTTAATAAACTCGTTAGTGCTGTAATAACAGTTTGTCAGAAGGTGAACATTTAGGGCTTCTTTGAACTGGCTCCTGGACGAGAGGCCGCGTATGTCTGGAGGGAGCTTATTGTACAGCTTCCGGCCAGACTGAATGACGCCGTTGGCAGTTAGTTTCAGCCTGCAGAACTCGTGTCTCAAGTTGGAGGCACCCCGAGTTTGATGGTCGTGGAATAGTGTGGATGGACCATGTGGATGGTCTCACTATAGTGTGTCGCTATACCCAAAATAAATGAATAATCCCGCCCTCTCTGGTCGTCGCTCAGGTATTCCGTCCACGAGGAGAAGGTCGGCAAGCTGGCCAAGTCGCTGGGATTCACTCAGGTGTCGCTGTCGCACAAGGTCATGCCGATGGTGCGGATCGTGGCGCGCGGGTTCACGGCTTGTGCGGACGCCTACCTCACGCCGCACATACTCAGGTACCTCAGCGGCTTTGCGTCGGGGTTCAAAGACGCGCTCGCGGGGGTCAACGTCCTGTTCATGCAGAGCGACGGGGGACTGACGCCTATGGATAGGTAAGTGCCGCGCGAGCCAGAAACAGACACGTTATAATATTGTTACAGAAAAGAAGTGTGAGAGCAATGTGAGTCTCAAATCAGACATCCTGCAGAACAATTTTCAGAACATTAAATCTGCTAACAGTAACAGCCGAATACATATACCACCTGATAATATACGCTGCCACTTTCGCGCGTCCCTGATTGCAGTTTCAACGGGTGCCGGGCCGTCCTGTCGGGCCCGGCGGGCGGTGTGGTCGGCTACTCCCAGACGACGTACGGGCGCGAGACGGACCTGCCCGTCATCGGGTTTGACATGGGCGGCACGTCGACGGACGTAAGCCGATACGCCGGCGAGTACGAGCACGTGTTCGAGTCGACGACGGCGGGCGTGACGATACAGGCGCCGCAGGTAGGCTCTCGTGGACACTTCTGTTCATTCATTGTTTCATACAGTGAGACCTCTATGCATAGTTCCCGCATCTATCGTTTTCCTGCTTGTGTCATTCAGTTTATCTCACCCGACTCCAATACAATCAATGTTGAATTTTTCTGAGTGGATTTTTTTTTTTTTTTTATATTGGGTTTTAACGACGCACTGTAATGATTACTAAGATCTATTGGCGTCGGATGAATGATTAATGAGATGATGGGATGATGAGATGAAGGTTTTTTATGGGTAGTGGGAAGGATAGTGGGAAGGAAGCGGTCGTGGCCTATATTGTGGGAACCATCCCGGCATTAGCCTAGACTACAGAGGGAAACCACGAAAAACCCCTGTAAAGATGGACGGTGGCGGGGATCGAACCGGGTCCGATATGTCCCTTCACCTCCCGGATCACACGAAGCAAGTGAGCTAACCACTCAGCTACTGTGCCGGTCTGTATTGTTTTCCTGCATGGATGGTTTATTTTTCCTGGTCCCTTGACAAACGATAGATAGAGGTTTCTCTGTACTTGTTGAATGAAAAACATTTATTAGATCATTCTCTTCAAAATGGCTGGTCCAAATTGCATACAAAATTGCAATAATGTGTATTATTATTGTCTTCACATACAGGAAATTTCTTTATTTTTTTCGGAGGATTTTATTTTTTTAAATTTTCCGCTCAGCCAAATCTTACGGAGTTTTTAGAAAATTTGAGATGATACTTCTCAGAATTGGTCCAACCAATTCAACCCAAAAACTTAACAGCTCCAAGTTGGGTAAGTCTACTTGGGCAGATATATTTTCCATATTCATCAGTCAAACTATGCAACCTGTACAGTGCTTGAAAAAAAAAAGAAAAAAAAAATGAAAAAACACACAGACAAAGCTCCATAAGAGTAGGAAGTAAATCTTCGCATTCGCTCGTCTAATAAGTCTACAAATAAAACCTCCACTTGCGCTCGATACATCTTCGCTAGAACATTTGACCTTCTCTCCAAAGAATTGTTCCTCGTCGTTCCAGCTGGACGTGAACACGGTGGCAGCCGGCGGCGGTTCCATCCTGTCGTTCCGGTCCGGATTATTCGTGGTCGGCCCGGAGAGTGCGGGCGCTCATCCGGGCCCGGCGTGCTACAGGAAGGGCGGCCCGCTGACGGTGACCGACGCCAACCTCTGTCTCGGTCGGCTCATCCCGGACTACTTCCCCCGGATATTCGGGGAGAACAAGGACCAGCTCTTGGACAAGGGGGAGACTGTCCTGGCGTTCGGCCGAATCACTAACGAGGTGCGTTCCGGAGTACATCGTCATGGAGTTACGATTGGATGTTTTTGTTTATTCATTCATGACACCCTCGATAACTTGGTCAGCTGAGGCACTGCTTCAGAAACTAAGTCACTGTTAGGCGTGGGTTCGAGTCCCGCATAAGGCATAACCACATTTAAAAGCCAACTTTTAGAAAAATTCTCGTCTCCATAAATTCCGTACAGGTCTATTATTCGTATCTGTTATTGTTTTTGTGTGGCTATTCAAGGTAAGCTGCGTGTCTTGTTACGCTAACACCGGCTGTTTCCAGATCAACGCGTTCCTGTCGAGCCAGCACGCGGGCGCGACCAAGACGCTCATGACGCGTGAGGAGGTCGCCATGGGGTTCATACGCGTCGCCAACGAGGCCATGTGTCGCCCAATCAGAGCTCTCACGCAGGTCAGTCGTAGGTCAGACGTAGGTTGCAAAGAAATGTTACAATTACCGAAAATCACGTGATAAATTTTGTTCAAACTTATTTGTATTTTGTATTTGTATTTATTAGCAGTCGTTTGTGCAATTTACATTGTGTTGACCTTGTCAGAAACTATATAGGCCTACTAAAACATATATTTGGTATTTAAAAAGTTCACAATATAATTGACGACTAGTGATTGACCCGCCCATAAACGTCACAAAATAGAACATCCAATCAAATCGTCTTTGTTATGTGGGAAATTTCACATTAACCTATCAGAGTATCTCTATATGCCCACATGAAGTATAGATACAGGTGGCTTTGGCGATTACCCACGCCTATCACTAGTGGTCAATTAACATTTATTGTAGTATATATACGTTGTTAATGGAGGCGCTGTGATATAGACCTATCAATTTGTGACGGACAGTATGAGAGATAAATGATGGATGATGATATGGAGTAAGAGGAACATGTGATATGAAAATAATGAGGTGGGTACCCATACATGGACAGATCACAAAAAACAAAAAATGGAGTGGACATTGAGTACTGGGAGGTGGGTTTCCACAAGAATCAACAAACTCAAGTTAGTGGAAACTCTGTATTATGTATGTATGTTAACTTTTTACATTCCACTTTTTCAAAAGATTTAGCTAATTCATGAAAATTTGGACAATTTCGACGATATTGAGCTGTATTATAATGGAAAATTTGTTTTTGGAAAGTGTGTTCAATTATAAAATGAAGTGGAGAAACCAATAGTCACGTTGAAAAGAATCATCATCACTTAACTCGGATAACCATCAACAGTAAGTGGTATTCGGACAGCTTCCTGCCACAGACCAAAAAGTCCAAAAGAATGTGAGATTTCCGTTGATAGTCCCGTAGTTTTTGATCTAGAGTTTGCAGCCCCCATTTTTTTTTAGTAGTTTTCAAGATCGCCCTCGTGGTGCCCCGTCCAAATGATCCTATCTCTGATCCATAGCTTTGATTGGGGAACAATGATTTTGTATCAATTTTCTATGTTATTATATATATATATATATATATATATATATATATATATATATATATATATATATTTAAAAAAAAAAGTATGATAGCTATAAGCCTATAACTCAAGCCTAAACGCTCGTAACTGATCTCTGTCCGCTTGTCTGTCACAGTCTAAAGGCTACGACACGGCGCGCCACGTCCTGGCGTGTTTCGGCGGCGCGGGCGGCCAGCACGCCTGCTCGA
Source organism: Brachyptera risi (assembly GCA_964007535.1). Classification (NCBI taxonomy): domain Eukaryota; kingdom Metazoa; phylum Arthropoda; class Insecta; order Plecoptera; family Taeniopterygidae; genus Brachyptera; species Brachyptera risi. The sequence continues at coordinate 31,475,316 of OZ023337.1, forward strand.
TCGCGCGCTCACTCGGCATGTCGACCGTGTTCGTGCACAAGTACGCGGGGATCCTGTCTGCGTTCGGCATGGCCCTAGCTTATGTCGTGGAGGAGGCGCAAGAACCGTGCGCTAACAACTACACGCAAGGTGAGCACTCAGCGTCGTTACACGCTACAATGAAACCTCTATGCATCGTTCCTGGATCCATCGTTTTCCTGCTTATATCATTCATTATTTCTCACCCCACTCCCATATAATCAATGTTAAATTTTCCTAATAAACTAAAGGTACAATAAAGTAATGAAATTAAAATATTCATTTCTTTATGTTTGTTTTTTGATTAGTCAAACTTGATAATTATTTGATATGCATCTGCTGTTTCTAGTGTGGGTATGAATATAAGAATCTATAAAAATGGTGCCAAATACATAGAACAAAAAAATCGTACGTCACACAGTTGCCTCCCCCCCTCCCCCCTTGTAACACCTTGTCACAAATCTTGACAACCCCCCCAAGCTGTGATGTAATTTATGTATGTCCCTTACATACTCATTACTCATAGCCGTTGTGACTGTTACCCAGCCTCGTTCGAGTACTTCGACTCTCGCCTGAAAGCGCTGTCGCAGAAGTGCCGCTCCGACCTGCTCCGCCAGGGCTTCTCCGACGCCCAGATCAAGACGGAGCCGTTCCTACACATGCGCTACGAGGGCACGGACGGAGCGCTCATGTGCGCGCCGACGCCTGACAACGACAAGCAGTCCTCCTGTCTCCACGGGAACTTCGAGGCGACGTTCTTGCAACGGTGAGCTGCCCTACGTATCTCAGATATCGAGATGCGTGGCCAAGTGGTAACACACTGAACCGTCATATTCAGGAGACCGGGGTACGATTCTCGCCATGGTCAACCATCCTGATAGGGATTTTTCGTGGTTTGCCTCTGTCATTCAGGTTGATACTGGGATGGTTCCTTAACAACAGGCCACGACCTACTCCTTTCCACTATCCAAACACACCTAATGAAATAGCCTTTCATCTCATCATCCCGTCATCTCATTCATCATCCACCGACGCCAATAGATCGTAGCCATCAGTATAGTGCGTCTTAAAAACCCAATATAAAAAAAAAATGTATCTTAGTCAGCTAAGACACCGCTTTAGAGATTTAGGATCGTTTGAACAAGGGGATAATGGTAATCCCCAATATAAGGAATAAGGGTGATAATGTGGTACACTTGTCTTGTCGTCATGTCCGATGGTCGTACTCGTCAACTTGAGCCCAGTTTTTCAATTACTGGTTCAAGTAGCTGTTGGGATAATCAATTGATTGGTAAATACAATACAATGAAACCTCTATCCACCGTTTTTCAAGGGACCAAGAAAATAAAACCATCCTTGAAAATTCATCATTGATTGATTAAATGGGAGTGGGGCGAGAAAAAATTAATGATAGAAGCAGGAAAACGATGGATCCAGGAACGATGCGTAGAGGTTTCTCTGTGACACAATCTATTTCTTCTAAATATTTTACAATATTTCTTCTTTTTTTCATTCATATTTTATTGCCAGTAAATTATTATTATTTATTGCCTTTTCAATTATGTTTACTCTTTCTTAATCGCATTACATAAATCAATATATAAAATCTTAAACTAAAAAATATAGTCCTACAGGCTATAATATTCTTTTTTCTCTCTCACATGCTAGTCTTCCTTGGAGACTTTTTGGATTTTATTTGACTGTTCAGTGTATTTATTATTTATGTAAAAAATTGATAACAATGAAAAAAAATACCAAGGGTGATAAAAAGTTGATAGCAAATCTGCTGTCAGTTAGTGTGAAAGTGGAGTCAACTTTGAACAAACCGTTGAAAATCCTACCTTGCGGGACGTCAGATTCATTGATTGATAATTGTTTACTTTGCAACAGCCAACTTTGGAGATATCAATGAGCAGGTGATTTTTAAATGACTGAGTTATGATATAAATGAAAGGTTGACGGTTGTTAACAAAAATCCCAGGCTTTATGTGGACCTCGAACCAACGCCCAACGCTGTCTAGTGCGTCGCCTAGAGTTGACAAGCAACGGAGGGCGGCTAAATGTTGTTGTCGTGTGAACTGTATAACTTTTACCACTCATTCTATAACTATAATACTGTCATCTTGAATATTATATTTAGTATTTTCAAAATTTCAGCCTACACACAGAGAATTTTCTCCATGTGGGTTTCTTATCTTTATTAAAAAATTATGTAAATAAAAATTGTAAAGGACCGTTTTCATAGCTCGCGGCAAGCGGCAGCGGGCAAGCGGTTAAAAAAACGCCTGCCGTCTGCCCTGTTCACATAGTCGCGTTTCTTCGCACTCACTTCGAGATTTGTCCAATTTATTTAAATATGTAATTCTTGTTCAATTCAGGCGGTCAAGTGATTTTTAGTATCGTATTACGTGGCACGCAAGAACCATCATGGTGTATATCTGAAAAGTACTGTTTTGGAAGTAATATTCCGACATAACCCTACCACTTGTATGACCACTTGTATGAGTGAGGGTATTTAACCGCGGCGTTTTTTTCCAAAGTTAAATTTATTCCATGTCTCGCGGCAGAGAACAACAAGTGCAAGCGGTAGGGATTTCATCCATTCTGATTGGCCAGGAGAAAAAACGCCTGCCGCGAGCCATGAAAACGGGCCTTGAAGTGTCTAGAAAATAAGAATAAACTGAATAAAAAAAATACATATCTTGAGTAATAATATTTCACATCTGGATGGTGTTTCGTGTTGTTTTCTCAGATACCAGAGTGAGTTCGGTTTCACGATACCCGGGCGAACAATCATAGTCGACGACATTCGCGTCCGCGGGGTTGGCCATTCTCTCGTATCCACGGAGCACGTGATACCGCAAGCAGTGGAGCCACCGCGAGTTGACAGGGTGAGGAAATTACTACTTTGGATTCATCGATGGTTATTGTTTGCTCAACAACCCCACTAACAGCTAGGCTATACGGGGGTACGAATGCGCAAGTGATTGTGAAACTATGAACTGAAATTAAGTGCCACCAGGAAACATCAATGTATTATCTCAACTTGATTATTGAATCTTATCGGAAATTGTTGATGTTTCAACAATTGTTGATGTTTCAACAATTGTTGATGTTTCAACAATTGTTGATGTTTCAACAATTGTTGATGTTTCAACAATTCCAACATAGGCCTTCAATCTTTTCTTGGTAGATCCATTCGCCTCTGGAACGATCTTCCCCAAGACAAAATGGAAACATTACCAAAATTCTCTGCATTCAACACTATTCTATCAAATCTTTAGAGCTACATTCATAAATAACACTTCGCTGCACTTTTTGTTTTACTCATTTTCCATTCTACTCTGAACTTAAAATTGAAATTATTAAAATAAGGACTAGTATGTAGTATCAACTGCCACCAGACCAGTGGTCCAAAGCTGATGTATGAATAATAAATAAATGTTTTTCTATTTGATTATTGATATGAAGTCAGTGACTATTAATCATGAAATGGTCTTATTAATTAACCTTTGGCTTTAATTGGGAAACAGGGGAAACCCTTGATTACTTTTTTCATGGGATCAGACTAAAATAACTTACTAACACAAAACAATTACTAGAGAATCTATCCAACTTATGTGAGCATATGGCTGGGATGAAAGAACTTGGTTTGGTAATAAATCTAATAATAATAACTAGTCAAACGCGAAATATGCGTTGCTTAATGATGTGTAAAATCCATGTATACATTTGAAGAAAATTTCATCCCATTCGGAGAGATTTTATTTTTCAACATTTTCCGTTCAGCCAAATCTTATGGGGTTTTTAGAAACTTTGAGATGATGATTCTCAAAATCGGTCCGACCGATTCATCCCAAAAACTATACAGTTCTAAGTTGGATGACTTTGCGTGTACAAAAACATTTTCATGTTGATCAGTCAACCCTTGCGACCTGTGGAGTGCTTACAAACAAACAAAAAAACAAACGAAAAAAAAACACACAGACAAAGCCCTATAAGAGTGGGATGTAGACTTCGCTACGCTCATCAATAATTCATCTAACCCTCTTCCGAGGAAATCGGAATGGTTAGCAGTTCACAATTATCAGGTAACAATCATCAGCTTACTAACTCTTAGATGTGACTTGTAACATTACATGATATTAGGTAAATCCATTGATAATTAATGATAACTAGTCAAACGCGAAATATGCGTTGTAAGATGAGCGAGATATCTGAATAAGGTATGAAAGTCCTTAAAGTAGTTCTACCCTTGCTACTTTATCGACTTTGGTATTCTACACACCTTGATATCTGAATAAGCTATAAAAGTCGTTAAAGAAGTTCTACTCTTGCCACTTCATTGACTCTGGTGTTCCACACACCTTGACGCATATAAAAAATACTTCATTGTTGGTCAACTCTTGAATCTAGAAAGCAGTGAATCTCGACAACTTAATTCTGTCATAATTTTTATGATATATTTTATGAATATTATCAGTCATTTTATTTTTTTTCTCCAAAACGACTGATCAGAATTGCTTAAAAAATCGTAATAATGTGTAAAATCCATGTATACACATTTCGAGAAAATTTCATCCCATTTGGAGAGATTTTATTTTTCAACATTTTCCGCCCAGCCAAATCTTATGGGGTTTTTAGAAACTTTGAGATGATGATTCTCAAAATCGGTCCGACCGATTCATCCCAAAAACTATACAGTTCTAAGTTGGATGAGTTTGCGTGTCCAAAAAAAGTTTCATGTTGATCAGTCAACCCTTGCGACCTGTGGAGTGCTTACAAAAAAAAAAAAAACACACAGACAAAGCCCTATAAGAGTGGGATGGAGACTTCGCTACGCTCATCAATTATGATAATAATCTTGATTACCGGAAGACTGTACCTCATACAGAATGATAATCGTCACTATTATAAGATATAATACACAATATATTCAGTTGTTAAATGGTCAATAATTAGTACATAAGTACGGTATTTGTCAATTGAGTAAAAAGACCTTTCTAGTAGAAACCTCTTCACAGTCTTCTTGAAAGTAACTGAACATTTAATTTGTTTAAAATTTCTTGGCAAGTGGTTGTATAGCTGGGTCATCGAGTAGGTCGAAACACTGCTTTGCGTGCGAAACTTTGCGAACACTGCTAGTCTGTGTTTCTCAACTCTTAATAAAGAGAAACTCACTACAACTGACTACAACTAAGACTGGCCATCAGCTAAAACCTTCAGACAAATAGTATTAGATTTAGAATAAGGTTAAGGTTATAATTAAGATTCAAGTATGAGGTCATCAGATTGTTGTTCAATCAATTATTCAGGTCAGGCCTAATGCTATTTGAATTCTATAAGTTTCTTCAGAATTATACTTTGAAAATTATGATTCTAGGATATTTACCAGCAAATACTTATGTACTATTATTCAATGTATTGTATTCCAAGGAAAATAAGATTTATTCTTTCATTCAGAAGTTCTACTGTAGCAAGATTCCGATGTCAAAAAATAAAAGTAAACCTGTGTTGTTCATTCCGAGCCGCAGATGACCGAGGTCTACTTCTCTGGCGGGTACAAGCCAACGTCCGTGTACCTCCTCGGAGACCTGCTCGCCGGGCACATCCTGCCCGGACCCGCGATCGTCATGGACAACCTGAGCACGATCCTGATCGAGCCGGACTGCACGGGCGAGGTGACGGCCGGCGGCGACATCAAGATCACGATCGGCACGGGCGCGGTCAAGCCGATTGGCTGCGATCTCGACGCAATACAGCTCAGCATATTCTCGCACCGGTTCATGAGCATCGCCGAGCAGATGGGCAGGTGAGGGCATGTCAGATATCTCGGTAATTGTGACGTACGCACTCAGTACAAACTCTCATTTTCATGGTGAAAGGGGTATTTTCTTGTCAATTTTTTTGTATCACTGTGTTTTATTATTATTATTATTATTATTATATATATATATATATATATATATATATCTCGCACCCAGAAACCAATTAAATTGGGCCAGGGGGTGTTTCCACCAGTTTTTCTAGTGCAGACTTCTCATATCAATCGGTTCCTGCCAGTTCCGACTTCTTCCTCCTCTTCTTCACTACTGCTAGGCCTATCCTCTATTTCTTCTTCTCTTCCTATACGAGCTCCCTCCATCGTTCTCTATTCTCCCACCATCTCTCGTCTTCCACTTCTTCCCATTTTTCTCCTCGGTTGACTACCCCGAACTTGACTCCCTCTTGCCACCTTTCTCTTGGTCTTCCAACTCTTCTCTTAGCTCCATTGTTTTCTGCTATCTCAAACATTGCTCTTGGTATTCTCTCCATTTCCATTCTCCGCATATGCCCGTACCACCTAAGTCTCTCCCTTTCCAATTTAAATGATAACCTTTCCACTCCCACTTCCTTCCTTGTATTACTGCTTCTCTTCTTCTCCAACTTTGACATTATTATTATTATTAATATTATCTATACTTAATCAGTTAGTGAATAGTATTGAGTACCAAATCCTACTAGTTTATCTACCTATCAAGAAGTAAAGAGGGTACTACGAACCTGTCTTATCGATAGGTGATTATGTTTTTCTTTTTTCTCAGAAACTCCCAACTTTCTCGAATTGAGTTCATTGTGTTTATATATTTTTGTAGTAATCGGTGGATTATTTTTATTTTAAAATTTGAAACAAGTAAAGGAATTTCGAATTGTTTGTTTAGAATGAATCTTTTCATTTTTATTTCAGTAATATGTTACAATTTGAGTTACGGCCTTTACGGGCGATATGTTTAATATGTTTGAGTTTGTGTAATAAGTGGTACAATGACACATGCAGTTACATCATGTTCACTCTATATGTAGTATGTTGATATTTGCCTACGGACAAGTCTCAAAGTCAGAGGCTTTGTAGGATATTTAGAAGCAGAGTTCTTTGTTTTATAATTTGAAAAATGTGTGAATAAAAAAAAAATGAAAAAAAATTATTATATGTAGGCCTACTTATGTAGGTCATCAGTTGAAACATGTCTTGTGAAGAGTGTTACCAACTTATAACCTCATGTAATAATCATGCACAGTAGTGGACAATAATGAAAGAATGTACATACTACATAGTATATCGAAGTGGCTTTTCGTCCTAACATATTGTAGTGAAACTGCTTCACAATATTCAGAGAAGTATCTTATAGAATACTATCCATAATAAACATTCACAATATGATCTTGATACACAAACTTGATGTGATGTGTTTATTTGTTTCCCCATGAGTTTACAATATTGTTATGATTTATGTTTTGTCTCACTAAATGATGTATTTGTTAATTTTGTATTTTGCATGGTTCAAGTTTTATGATCATTATATCTGTGAAATCCCCCTGGTGGGAACTTTTGGCCCTACGTAGACTGCGGATGCCAACTTAAGGGGGCAGGTATGGAGATTAAGGAAAAAGCATATTCCTCGTTGATGCGTCCCTTGGTAGAATATGCTAGTTCAGATTGGGATCCTTATAGATTAGGTGAGATAAGGGATGTGGAAAGGGTTCAAAGGATTGTGGTAAGAAGGGTTACAGGTAGAGTTAGGAGGTGGAAATGGGGGGAGAATGAAAGGGGGGAGAGGGTGAGAATGTTGGAGAGTCCAACAGATGATGCGAGACTTGGGGTGGAAGAAATTGGAAATACGGAGAAAGGTGGATCGTTTATGTAATTTCTTCAGGGTAACGAAAGAGACGGAGAGGGGGGGATTGGGGGAGCTGCATAAGTTGATTGAAAGGAATGAGTCAGGGTATGGAGGTAGGCAGGGTCATGATAGAGCGGTAGTCATAAAGGAGGCCTGATTAGATGTCGGTAAATTCTCTTTCTTGAATAAGACAGGTAGGAACTGGAATGGGCTCAGTAGAAGTGTTTTTGAATGGGATGAAATTATGTTTAAGTTATTACGTCAGAGGGTTAGGAGGTGGTGGAATAGGGGTAGTTAGGGAACTTGCCACCGCGCATCTATGTGAAATTGTGAGAGTTTAAATAATGAAATAAAAAGATATAATTTTTGTTTGTTTGTTAGGATCTTGCAGAGAACGGCGATATCGACCAACATCAAGGAACGGCTGGACTTCTCGTGCGCCTTGTTCGGTCCCGACGGGGGGCTGGTCTCCAACGCGCCGCACATACCCGTTCACTTGGGCGCCATGCAGGAAACCGTTCAGTACCAGGTGCGTGAAGCTTGCTCCGTGCAATAGCCACCTGTTCGTTGCTTCACAATCTGAAGTAATATTGTTACACGTGAGCGAGTAAAATTTAAGTGATTCAATTTCATATTTGACTACTTGGTGGATGCGTACATGCGTCCACGCACGGTCGCACCGTCAGGTCTACTAAATACTGCAAAATGAATAATACTCTTCTAAATGTTCATAAGTTGTATTGATACTATATATATATGATATATATGATATATATAATAATAATAATAATAATAATAATAATAATAATAATAATAATAATAATAATGATTTGTATTTATTTATTTATTTGTCAATTCAAGATTATACAGGAAAGTTATAATAATAATACTGTAATAATAATACTTTTATTCGTAGGGCCTATGTAACAAAATACATTGTTGTAGAACAGGTCAAGATTTATTGTACCTCAGTAAAACATAGTAGACCTATGTATGCAGGTAAAAATCAGTGAAATATATACTTACGTAATACGTAGTATACATACTTGTATTGTCCCAAATATAAAACATAATTATTCTTTTCAAATTTCAGGGCCCAGGGGTTGCTACTGATATGAAAATATCGGCCTGACCATCTTTTTTCCTTCACTCGAAATCGAGCTCGAAACTCGTGATTTTCTCTCAAACTAGACTCGAACTCAACTCGAACTCAACTCGAACTTGAATCCTCATACCAACACACCTCTAATAATGTTGATGTTTGCGTTATTGTCGCCGGTGTGTAGATGCGTGCGCTGCAGGACAGTTTCCACCAGGGCGACGTGATCCTGTCTAACCACCCGTTAGCGGGCGGATCGCACTTGCCAGACTTCACCGTCATCACGCCTGTCTTCGACAAGTACGTCAGAACCTTGTGTTGTAACTAGATACGTGACTTTCCCTTTCCTTTTCCTTGAATCCTTTCCAATCACTTCTATTCAAATTTGAAAATTAGATTTTTTCAACTCCAAACGTTGATGTGTAATTGGTATGGATACCAACCACTTCATAATATACAGTGAAACCACTATCCATCGTTTTTCAAGGGACCAGGAAAATAAAACCATCTAGGAAAATTTAACATTGGTCATATGGGACTGGGGTGAGAAAAAATGAATGATACAAGCAGGAAAATGATGGATCCAGGAACGATGCGCAGAGGTATCACTGTAGATGATATTTCAACGCTATCTTATTTGTTGTTTCGCCACAATTATACTCTCCTTGACCTTGTTAATCCAGCAAAAAAAAACTAGAAAAACCTGAAAAATCACTGTTTTCAAAGATGAAAAGTTTGCGTATTTCTAAAACTAGGCAAACGCGTTATGTATTTCCGCGTTGATGGATGAGCTGGAACATATCAACTTATTTTTGGATTGGTTATTATATATATATATACACCTTGAGATCCAAACCATTACATCACTGCCATCTTATTTTCCATTAATAATTTATATGATAATGAAGAAGGCTTTGTTTTAATCGCTTACAATCAAGTGGTGACACTTGTTGCTTTGATTTAATAGGTATCTTAATAGCTTTGAATAATTAACACAAATAACATTATATATTTTTTTACATCGAAACGGCTGATCCGATTTGAGTGAAAGTTCGGAATAATGTGTATCATTATCAGATTGAAATTCCCTGAGAATTTGAATCTTCTCAGATGAAATATTTTTCACGAATGTTTTCCTCTGGGTTATTCTAATGGGATTTTTGAAAACTTTGGAATAAGTTTTCTCAGAAGTGGTTGAACCGATCGCGCCTCAAAACTATACAGCATCAAATCAGATAGGGGTTCATGTGTGTGCCAAGTTTCATCATGATCTGAATTTCTGTTTGACCTGTAGAGCGCGAAAAAAAAAAAAAAAAAAAAAAAAAAATTTGATTTTTCAAGTACAGTGAAATTGAGTCTTCGCTACGCTCATCCAATTATTTCAGTGAAACCTCAATGCATCATTCCCCGATCCATCGTTTTTCACCGACTCATGCTGAAGTTTTCTGGATGTATCATTTTCCTGCATGGATGGTTTTACTTTCTTGGTCCCTTGAGAAACGCTGAATAGAGGTTTCACTGTAAATAAATATACCCACGAATCATATTGAAAGAGTGATAACAGATGAAAAATTCAAGAAAATTGTTTCTTCTGTCAATCGTTGATAAGGTCTTCACAGAATATATTGCCAACTGATATTATGTATGTAATGTCATGTTTTAACATCAATCAAATCCATTAAGATACCAATTGAATCCAAGCAACAAGTGTCACCAATTGATTAAAAACTACTAAAACAAGACCATCTTTATTAATACATAAAGAAATTAATTGGAATGGGTAATGAATAAAACAGGGTGGCAATGACATTGTTTAGTTCTCAAGGTGGATATATATAACCAACCAAAGATAAGTTGATATGTTCCAGTTCATCCATCAACGCGGAAACACATAACGTGTTTTCCTAGTATAGGATAATTCTGCTGAACGAAAGAGTAGTGTTGGCCCCTACAGAGTTTTGACCCATCATAAACTCATTGCTAAGCTAAATATTTTGATAATTCAATGTTTATAATTCTACGTGGTTATTTTCTGTAGTCCACTGAATTTCGAATTAAAGATGGTTTCTACCAAGATTCTATGCCTATCGATTCCCATCTCTATTCCTTCCTTATTCCCTGACGTCTCCTGTTCCGATAGTTTCCGGATGTCTCTCAGCTCCCACCGAGCCGCAGCCGTCACTTTCGCCGTGGACTCGGACGGTAAACCTGGGTAATACGTGCTCTTGTTCCTATTGTTCCTTTATTTCTCAATCATTCCTATTATCACCCAGCCCATATGTTACGATCAGTCACTACGCCAATAGAGGTGGCAGTAATAGCATGATGTAGTGGTACCAACATACTTCTTCATAATATGCAGAATGTGTACCAACCCCCATGCTAATACAGTGGAACATCTATCCATCCTTTTTCAAGCGAACGGGAAAATGAAACCTTCCATCCAGGAAAATTCAACATTGATTATATTGGAGTGGGGTGAGAAAAAATGAATGATACAAGCAGGAAAATATTAGATCCGGGAACGATGCATGGAGGTTTCACTGTGACATGGAAGGCAATTGTGGTTTCTTGTGGTCAAGAGCCAAAGGTCCCGATTGCCTGTCGCGATTTAGTGGATTCCGTCTTGAACTAGATGTAGATTAGAGTGGCTACGGTCCCGGTGGCTTTCTTGAATTCACAAAATCTATCATTTCCGTGCAAAACAATGCAACTGCTGACATAATAATTCTACTGAGCCATGTAAAGCATTGTTGTTTTACATAGTTCGATGTGAAAGTGATAGAAGCGCTACAGGCAATCGGGACCCTGGACTCAGATTCTGACCCCGGAAATATTTCACTTTGAAGACGTGAGTCGGTACAACTTCTTTATATTATGATATGCATATTGGTATCACTACATCATGGTAATAGCGTAATTGTATGGCTATGATAATTATGGAGTTTGGGTGATTATAAGCTTGGTGACCATGGTAACTAGTCGTGAAACCAAATAACCAACTTTAAGGATAAGATATAAACAAAGTTTTTTATTTGCTTCAAGAATGTTAATGCTTCCAATAGTGTACATTTTTCCACATAGCAATTAGGAAAATGACATTGACAATTAGTAAAACATTCAATACCTGTTAGTCTACTTGAACATTCAAAACACTTGCTTTTGACACGTTCTTTCTTATTGTAATTGAAATGTCACAGTTCAGATCTATTCAGCTCATGAACAATTCTACTGTATTATTTTGTTCCAAATCTATAAATGAAAGTAAACTAGCAGCTAAGCCGTAATTTATAGTTTTTATAGTTTTATAGTTGACTAAATTTTATCATTCTAATATTTCATTCATTTTTATTCCATGTCATATTTTTGTATTAGTCAAAATGAGTCATAATTGTGGAGAAAAACTCGCACACTGTATTATTTAATGCTAATTATTCTGTTTTTATGAAGAAATAATAATATTAAAGTTGGACCAGAGCGTTGAAACAGAGCTGGACCGCGCCCGTAGCTCAGTCAACTATCGCACTGCTTTGGGAACTGAAGTCAGATCGGGCGTGGGTTCGAGTCCCGCATAAGGCATGGGCTTTTGTAAACGTCTTTTCACTTACCGTCACTAAATCGTTTCAACATCATCTGCTGACTTGCGCCACCGTCCACAGTTGTCAGACAAGCAGCCTCGTTTAAATCAACAATCAAAGTTATAATCTACCATCTTTTAATGTTGAGAGTTGAGAGTGTCTGATTTGATTTGGAATAAAATACCACAAAACACATAGACGGTAGCCATTTTACTCCAGGGGGCGCATCCCTGTACGATTTAATCCGGTTTTAGTGATATTGGTACTAACTTGGTATTCCTAAAAAGATAGACCCGCAAATAATACCAGAAAAGCAGGATTAACTTAAACCTGCCAAAGAGCGGGTTTAGCGTGTTTTAAGATCCACTTCAAGATTTCAAATATTAATTTAAATATCTAATATAGTGAATATCGTTACGGGAATGCAATTTCTAGAATAAGAACTGAAGGCAACGGAATGCGAATGTTTTGAAATAATTTTACCATCAGTTTTATTATTAATAATTCATTTGCCAGAATTCTTTTCGAAGCTTGTATTCTTATGTTGTTCTAAGAGCAGAAATTCACACCGGCAGATCGGTTGCAACGTTAGCGCGGCTGCATCCAGAGGAAGACGGACGGGGTTCGAACCCACTTAGGTTAACTTTTTGTTTTTCATTTAATTTCATTGAAAATTGTGCTTTAGGCTGAGATTTGATTTAGTTCAAGTTTCGTTGAAATTGGATGGTATTTAGGTACATTTTAGCTGATTTGTAACAACATTTGTCAAAAAACTGTTTTACCGACGTACTAACCTACGCTTCCCTTAAACCTACTATAAAACTCGTACAGGAATACGAAGTTAAAGCTCTCTAAAACCGGTATTAATACGGTATTAACTTAGACTAGGATTATCTAGATAAAACTAATTGTACAGGAATGCACCCCCTGTAGTAACGTCATCCGATTGGTCGGAAGTATGCTGTCATTAGGAATAGTCATAAGTAATGGATGTAGGCCTATTTCATTTCTTATTCCGTATACCATATCAGTCACTACCAATACTTTACCAGTTTTATCAGTACCGGGACTTTGACCTCTTGTTGGAAAAAAGTTTCAAACTGCTACAAATGAAAAAGTTTCAATTTTATTTTATCAATTTTTTTTTGTATCAATAGATACGTATCAAAATCAAGATACGTATCAAAATAGATAGGATGAAATAAAAACTTTCTCAATTGTAGCAGTTTAAAACTTTTGCCAACAAAAGGGCAAAGTCACACCAGTGGGTTAAAGTCACCCCACTTTATGATACATCACATTTTCTCATTGTGAACGGTAACACGGAAATGCCATCATCCATTTCGCTTAAACACTATACCATATTCCATAATAATTATTTCAATTGTGAACCGGCCTTAAGAGGCCGCAGGCGCTCTACACGGGCTCGTTGTTCGCTCGCTTCAGACTCGAGTTTAACATGCATCGTGTGCTAGGCGCCACCCATAGGCTACATAGGCTAGCCCGCCGAACTCATATTCACGTAAACACCGTTAATTCCTCTACTCACACTTCTGATATATTTCATATTCTATGTTTTTTTTCGGTATTAAAAAATATGTATCTAGGTTTTCGTAAATTAGAAATTTTTCCATTTCCCATTTGAAGAATTTGAAAAATCACAAATTTTTTGTTCAAAACTCTGTATTTACGGTAACCTTTGTTTTTCAATTACTAACAGAATGCAAAAACACTCATATTGATATCACAAAAATTACGTCCGTGAGAGTTTGCGGCGTGAAATACGAGCGCCTGCGGCCTCTTAAGCAGCATTTAAATAAATGAATGGAACAGAGCTCTCGGAAGTGCGGTTAAGTGATGGCGTTTGTCTCAGGAGCGAGAAGCGCCCGGTGTTCTTCGTGGCCAGCCGCGGCCACCACGCAGACATCGGAGGAATCACGCCCGGCTCGATGCCGCCGCACTCGAAGACGCTGTCGGAAGAGGGCGCCAGCTTCAAGAGCTTCAAGCTGGTGGACCGAGGGGTGTTCGACGAGGCGGGGCTGATAGAACAGCTGATGGCGCCTGGCAAGATACCCGGCTCGTCCGGAACAAGGAACCTCTCCGACAACCTCTCTGACCTGCGCGCGCAGATCGCAGCCAATCAGAAGGTACCGTAGCTTTCACTGTTTTTTCTTTTTTTTCTTATGCAGCAGAACCTCTGTGCATCGTTTCTGGATCCATCATTTTCCTGCTTGTATCATTCATTTTTTCTCTCCACACTCCCATATAATCAATGCTAGATTTTTTTGGATGTATGGTTTTCCTGCATGGATGATTTTATTTTCCTGCATGGATGATTTTATTTTCCTGGTCCCTTGGAAAACGGTGGATAGAGGTTTCACTGTACGGTGATCTTTCTAAGTGGGGCAGTATACCATTCCATGGTCTGACGTTGTGATTGGTTGCAGGGCATCAGCCTGGTGGGTCTGACGTTGTGATTGGTTGCAGGGCATCAGCCTGGTGGGTCTGACGTTGTGATTGGTTGCAGGGCATCAGCCTGGTGGGTCTGACGTTGTGATTGGTTGCAGGGCATCAGCCTGGTGGCGGAGCTGATCCGGGCGTACGGACTGGACGTTGTGCAGGCGTACATGAAGCACATCCAGGACAACGCCGAGCTGGCCGTCAGAGACATGCTGCGTCACATCGGTGAGTCAAGCTCTTCACTCTCTATCAATCCGATCAAACCATTATCCATCATTATTAGACGAGCGTAGTTAAGATTTCCATTTCATATACAGTGGAACCTCTTTTATACGTTCTTTCAGGGGACCAGACTAAAAAAATGTATCAACGTGAAAAACTTATTAATGGAACTATTTGACATGTGGAGCATATGGGTTGGATCAGAAAATAAAACTTATAAATGTAATAAATGTATAAACGAGAAACTTATGAAACAGGTTTTACTGAAGACCCATACTGAAAAAAATTAGGCTTCGTTTTTATGTTTGTCTTTTTTTTTTTTTTGTAATTTTATGTGCGGCAAACAGGTCAGGAAAAAACTCAATTAACTTGAAACTTTTTCTACATATTGATATCATACCAGAATAGGTTGGGATTGTTCTCCAGAAAAATCGGTACAACTTTTTTTCCGAAAAAAAAAATCGTGAAGTTTGAAAAATCCCCATATGAATAACTCGGAGGAAAAATACTTGAAAAACAAGAATTCAAAAAAACATAAAAATGAAGCCCATTTTTTTTCAGTACATGGAATGTAAATATTTACCACGATCATCTAAAAATACAAATGTATCTAATATACGTATCTTAAGATACAATGTACAGTACCTAGAGACTGCCCATGTCTGAATGCAACGTATTGGAAAGAAAGAACTCACGTAACATGATGGCCATGGAGGTAATCAAACCACAGTCTCCTGAATGACGGTTCAGTGTGTTACCACTCGGCCACGCGTCTCGGTGGTTAAATGTTGACGATTGGTGTTTGCAGGCGAGGAGACGAAGAAGCGCACCGGCAAGAGTGTGCTCCACGCGATAGACTACATGGACGACGGGTCACCGATCGAACTGAAAGTTACGATTGACATCAACGACGGCTCGGCTGTATTCGATTTCGGGTGAGCTACTCGTAGTTGATAGATTGCATGCTCGTCAATTCACATTGAAGAATATCATAATCCTGAAACTCCTCTTCTTTGCCAAATAAACTGTTTTCAATTTGAATATAATATAGATGATAGTAATAATGATTGATAATAATATGTTTATTGTCCTCAGATTGTTCAATTACATGATATTCAGACAGTCAATAATAAAAATTCTATAACTAAAATTCTATAACAATAGAAATTACAATCATGTTTAGTTTAAAAACTCTTCATTACAGTGAAACCTCTATCCATCGTTTTTCAAGAAACCAGGAACATAAAACCATCCATCCAGGAAAACGATACATCCAGGAAAATTTAACATTTATTGTATTGGAGTGGGGTGAGAAGAAATTATTGATACAAGCAGGAAAACAATAGATCCAGGAACAATGCATAGAGATTCCACTGTAGAATGAAAACTTTTAATAGTCAGGAAAGTCTTGAGCAATCTAGTGAAGAGTTATTGTGAAGATCAAGCTGTTCCAGGTCATATGGTGATGAGTTGAACAATTTACTCCCGCATATACTGGCCATTTTGAAAATGAGTTCTGAGTTTGAATACCAAGTTAGTTAAGTTTAAATACTTGGAAGAAGCTATTGTCGTGACGCTGGCTTGTTTCAGGGGGACCGGGTACGAGGTGTGGGGCAACTGCAACGCGCCCCGAGCGATAACGTTCTCCGCGCTCATCTACTGTCTCCGCTGCATGGTCGGCCACGACGTGCCCCTCAACCAGGTGGGCGTCGGATCATCTACGTCGACGGTTCAAGAGTCCACGGGAGTCGATTCAGGAAAATATCAGTTTTTGGTGACAACTTTTGAACGGTGTGAGATATCGAAATTCTAATACGCAAAAAACACAGATAATTATAGTAGATTCAAGATGATATAAGTTATAACTATTAAAGTCATGTCGCATAACTGTCATGTACAGCTAAGAAAAACATTTTTCAGCTGCATACTCTTGACGGTTATACGACATGATTTGAATAGTTATCACTTATATTATCTTGAATCTATTATAATTATCTGTGTTTCTCGCATATTAGAATTTTGATATCTAATATCGCTCAAAAGTTATCACCAAGAAACTGATATTTCGCTAAATCAACTCCTGTGGACTCATAGTTACAATTGATTACAACTAAAATCAAATTTCTGAATTACTCTGATTTGACTATAATGACTGATGACTATTGAGTTATGAGTTATGACATTGCCTCTACGTCACTAATGACTTGGACTCTGATGACCTTGAGCCTCTGAATGCCAAATAATAGTGATATCAACAAATTTATTAATGATTATTGTTTGCTTATCAACCCCACCAACAGTAGGATTTTTTTTTTAATATTTTAATAACATCGAAACTTGATACAAAATCATTGTTCTCCAATCAAAGCTGTGGATGAAAGATAGGATCGTTTGGACGGGGCACCACAAGGGCGATCTCACAACCCCATTCAATTATTTAAAACCAATGAGCTTGATAAGATGAAATTCAATGAACTAGGTTATACGGGGGTACGGATGAGCAGGTGATTATGAAACTGTGAAGTGATGATAAGTGAGAGGACGTTTACAAAAACCCATGCCTTATGCGGGACTCGAACCCACGCCCAACGGTGACTTCAGTTTCTGAAGCGGTGCCTCAGCTGACCGAGCTACCGAGGCCAACTCGATGGAAATCGAGATCAACAATAAATAAATAGAATGAAACCATTTGTTTTTGCTATCAATGTACTGGAAGGCCATGTAAACATAACTATCTGTGCAGTATAACCGGTAGATAGCCCGGCCTGGGAGTTAGGATAGTGATTTTGTGATCCGGCTGTCAAGTGATTAATTACGATCACAACTAATTTTCTCAATTAGTCCGATACTTTTTATTCATATTGGATTCAACGACGCACTGTACTGATGACTACGACCTATTGGCATTGGTGAATGATATGTGAGATGATGGGATGATGAGATGAAAGGTTATTTTATTAGGTGTTTTGGGTGGTGGAAAGGAGTCGGTCATGGTCTATTGTTGAGGATCCATCCCAGTATTGACCTGAACGACAGAGGGAAACCACAAAAAACCCTGTCAGGATGTTTGACCACGGCGGGAATCGAACCTCGGTCTCCTGAATGACGGTTCAGTGTGTCCGATATGACTAACGGCTCAACATTCGTGTGTTTTGTGTCCGGATACATATCACAGAAACAGTCATAATGTGTTCCGGACGTTCGGAAACTGAAAGACTTTTATTTAACCAAAATGGGGTTGTAAGATCGCCCTTGTGTTGCCCCATTCAAACGATCCCATCTTTGATCCATAGCCTTAACCCCTTGCTTACCGAATTCACTGAACCTACTTTTACCATTCTAATAGTAATTAAAAATTATGAACAAGCCTGACATTTGACACAGGATCTAGGCCTACTTGAATCGCTTGAAAGACTGTTATCATTATTATATTCTAACTGTGAACTAGAATCATCATTTTCACCATCACAATCGCTGTTAAATACTGCATTTAGAACAGTTTCACTGTTGTTTGCTGGTTTCTGATAGCCATTGTTGCTAATGACAGCTGCAA
The DNA here is from genome assembly GCA_964007535.1 of Brachyptera risi. Classification (NCBI taxonomy): domain Eukaryota; kingdom Metazoa; phylum Arthropoda; class Insecta; order Plecoptera; family Taeniopterygidae; genus Brachyptera; species Brachyptera risi. The sequence goes on from OZ023337.1 coordinate 31,493,904, forward strand.
GGTCAGTTTGATGCATCAGTAAACATCATTTACTCGAAGAGTTACTACCTTTATCGACATAGTCTGTGATTAGTTCAACAGTTCACTACAAGAGCTATCTTTGTAGCCATACTATGGCACATTCTGACGGTAACTTTGGGAGATATGGATTTAAACATGACGCGCGGTAATTAGCGGGCCTCACACGTCGTCGGTCGTGAATGCTAAGTCGCGTCTCGCGGGCGACACTCGTCAAAGATATTCAAGGGGTTAATTGGGGAACAATGATTTTGTATCAAGTTTTTATGTTATTAAAAAAACAAAAAACTAATGACGTTGCAGGGCTGCCTGAACCCGGTGAGAGTTATCATCCCGCCCGGATGCCTGCTGGACCCGTCCGAGACGGCTGCCGTTGTCGGGGGCAACGTCCAGACGTCCCAGCGCATCGTCGACGTCGTTCTCAAGGCGTTCCAGACGTGCGCCGCCTCGCAGGGCTGCATGAACAACATCACGTTCGGGGAGGAGGGGTGGGGGTACTACGAGACGGTGGCGGGAGGGGCGGGAGCGGTAAGTACGACGTAGCTCGGTTGGTGATGCGTGCGATTGGGATGGAAAGTTAAGCCACGTTTACTCTGGTGCTTTGTGCTACGAGCAATATGCTTTGTGCAACCGACAACATGCGCTGACCAATCAGAGAACGAGTTATACACAGAACATATATACAGTGAAACCTCTATCCATTGTTTTTGCATCCATCCAGGAAAATTTAACATTGATTATATGGGAGTGGGGTGACAGAAAATGAACGGTACAAGCAGGAAAACGATGGATCCGGGAACGATGCATAGAGGTTTCACTGTATGTACAGCAGGGCCGTGCATTCCAGGTATGCAGGGTATGCGGCGCATACCCAATCATAATTACACATTACACATCTAATTGAATTGTGTTCTCTGAGATTATCTAGTGAATTGTTTTCGAAATTGCGGGTCAATATTTTCGGTTAAGAGTATAGTTTTGCTAACTTCAAGCGCAAGAATAAGAGTAACTCGTGTAGGGTATGCCGTGAAAACATCGCATCGCCAGGGTAGCGAAGGAGTGGATTACACGCGCAGATTTACCGTTCTAGCCTAGACTCATCAAGCGGGGGAGACATCGCGAAAAGGTAGGCTTGGTATGCGATGAAATGATCGCATGCCGTGGATTTTTCTCTAGGACACATCACGTACAGCAGTCTTAGGCCAGGCCTATAGTCACGTGTGAACTTGAGCAAGTGTATAGGTATTGTATTTGTAGGTTATAAATGAGAGTAATCATAAATGTAAACGTATGAAGTTTGGTGATTTATGAACAAGTGAGCTAAGTTCATATTGAACACTGAACAGATTGTAATAAATCAATCATCATTAAATTCAGTGTTTTTCAATTCTCCTATTAGTATGGAAGTAACCGTCGACCACATAGAGGTGACCCCAGTTACTGTGGCTAATCTCTAGCTAGCCACTACTACATTGATGAAAATAATAATCAACGTTATGACGTGTAAATCAAAACAAAACAGTGTATCAAAAACAGTAACACATGCGAGACCGAACACGCGCAAAAGGCTAGCTCGCTAGGTCTACCACTATAAGCTTCCTGTGAGATTGGAAATAGAAGCACAAAATCACATTCACAGTGAGTGAGTGAGTGAGTCCCTTGGTCACTCTTAATTTTATCATGTGTTGTGACGGCAATTAAATAAAGATGTGTTTCGTAGCGAAATTAACATTTTGTCAAAGTGCAAAGCAACCATGCAATAATGAATGTCGATTATTTCAGGAAAAGTGGAGAAATATGTACTTTTTTTCACCTACTTCCAGGGCAAATCGGTCTGTTGTCAGTGATATTGCATTTAAAAAAATTAAAACACTCTGAGCAAAAGTCTACCATAGAAAAAATAATTTGTTCTCCCTTTGTTTTTCCATCTGAATCCATTCATACGTTCCATCAAAGGTCAACCAAATACACCTAAAATTATGGTTTGAAAAAAATTCCCTGCGGGGCTAAAATGGGGGGCCTTGCCCCCCAAACCCCCCGCGGGTCACCGGCTTCGCACATACTACCCTGTCTGTGCTAATCGTTCTTCTTAAGAGTAGCATACCCAGCAAAATAATCACCGCACGCCGCTGATGTACAGTTTTCCAAAGCTGTTCTTTTCTTCATTTTTTTTTCAATTCCATCTCTCAACATTGTAAACTTGACACAAAGCCATTGTTTTTCATCACTCTACTCTACTGCGACCAAGGCAATAGCCGAAACGTCAGAATCTTGTGTGTAGGCCTACCTTTCATCTCTATGTTCTATCTCCGGGCTCTTCACTGTGAGTAGGCCTTTCTCTACTCATAACTCTTGGTAAGCTGCTGTTCTTTCTTTCCTTTCAACCAATCCATATATTCAGCCTCAGGCTATTTTTAGGGGTGAGCGAATACATGTTTTTCGAATCGAATCCGAATCCACTTTCAGATTCGGATTCGATCTAACATGAAAGATTTAAAAATTTCGAATCTTGACGCCAAAAATGTGACAACATTGCATTCTCCATTCTCGAGAACAATTGCTGTAATGGTTAGACTTGTGCTGCATAAAATGTTTTAAGTAGGGTAATTATGAGAATGCTGAGATGAGATTTTCACTTCCTGGATCAAGTTTAATTTGATGAGCAGTGTCGTTTGTCCCATTATTACGCTTCACAATGCATGTTAAGAAGGTTCGGATTCGGTAATTTTGATGAAGATTCGGTTCGGATTCGGTTTGAAATAAAAAACATGGATTCGCACACCCTCAGCTATTTTTCTATACACCGCAAAGGATAAAAGTTATTCTCGAATGAATGTAAATGAACGTAACGTGTCCCAGGGAGCGTCGTGGCACGGCCGCGGGGGCGTCCACACGCACATGACCAACACCCGGATAACGGACGCCGAGATCCTGGAGCGCCGGTATCCCGTCGTGCTGAGCCACTTCAGCCTGAGGGAGGGGTCGGGAGGAGCCGGAACTTTCAGGGGTGGCGACGGCGTGCGCAGGGAACTGCTGTTCCGGAGGCCGATGACCCTGTCCGTGCTGACGGAACGCCGGGTGTTCCATCCGTACGGGATGAAGGGTACGTCATTCAGTGATTTATTCTTCAGTGGTTGTGAGGAGACGGCATCAATCTCTAAACCCCTATTTGAAAAGCTAGAAATTATGACCTTTCACAAATTTATATTCAACAAGCAGTTTTGAATGTGAAGAAAAATATAAAATCTTTGGAATTAAACATGAATGTGCACTCCCACAACACAAGAGGTAAACAGGATATCCACATAAGTCGCTACAGAACCAAACTAGACCAAGGAAATTCGGACTTCATAAATATCAAATTGTACAATAAATTGCCATCAGCAATAAAAATATATCGTCCTTGGATCAATTCAAACATATATTGATGTTTCTTCTTGACCAAATGTTATTATCCAATTGATGAGTAGCCTTACTTGAATGGCAAAATGGAAAGTTTTAATCCAAATACAATAGAAACTAAACGTGAAAGCAAAATGGATTTTCGTAAACAATTTGAAAAGAAATCAGCTTAGACTTTTAGGACTTCATTATATTATGTATGTACTAGACTTAAATTTGATAGTTTTTAGTTTTCAATTCTTGTCTGTACATTCTAACAAACTTGTGTAATTTACCTTATACTTTTGTAAGGTGGATTTTGTATGACAAATATTTAAATGTAAATAAATAAATAAATACTAAAACCTAACTATCCTATTTATCCTATTCATCTTTATTTATCTATTTATATTAATCTGGCGGTGTTGGTATTGCGCAGGCGGCGAGGACGGTGCGAAGGGACTGAACCTGATGAGGAAGCGAGGCGGCCGGACAATATACCTCGGACCCAAGACGGCTATCAACGTAGAACCCGGAGTGAGTACGCCTCCCTTCACACTGATTACGCTCCACATTGTTTACCTCTCAATAAAATAATATAAACCAATATATTCGGCAGCAATTCCGTTCTAGTATAAATATAGGCCCAATATCTGTAACATATTAAATTATTATTATCATTCTGAGAAAAGTAGTCGAGTGGTTATCGCTTTGAACCTTCATTCAGGAGATCGGCATTCAATTTCTGTCATGGCCAACCATCTTGACAGAAATGTATCGTGGTTTCCCTCCATCGTTGAGAATACTGGGATGGTTCCTTAACAACAGGCCACGGCCGACTTCTTCCCACCATCTAAAACCACCGAATGAAATAACCTCTCATCTCATCATCCCACCATCTCATATATCGTTCACTGATGCCAATAGATTGTAGTCATCAGTACAGTGCGTTGCTAAAACAATATACCCGGTAAATAAAAGTAAAGTATTATCATATAAACTTTTTGTAGATATCATCTTTTGGAATTGGATATATTTTGAAGTGTCCTGTCTATCTGTCCCCTCCGAAAAAATCTTCTCCCGGGACCGTTATTCTATAGGGCTGACTTGCAACAGACTTTCAGAAAACTTTTTGCACCCTGCACGGGACGTCCACTGTTGATGGCATTCCGTTCTGTTGGCAGAATTCCATTCTGTTGATGGCATTTCATTCTTTTGATGGCATTCCATTTTTTTGACGGCATTCCGTTCTGTTGACGGCATTCCGCTCTATTGACGGCTTTCTGCTCTGTTGATGGCATTCTGTTCTGTTAATGGAATTCCGTTCTGTTGACGGAATTCCATTCTGTTGACGGCATTCCGTTCTGTTGGCAGAATTTCATTCTGTTGATGGCATTCCATTCTTTTGATGGCATTCCATTCTTTTGACGGCATTCCGTTCTGTTGACGGCATTCCGCTCTGTTGACGGCATTGCCCTCTGTTGACGGCATTCTGCTCTGTTGATGGCATTCCGCTCTGTTGATGGCATTCCGCTCTGTTGACGACATTCCGCTCTTTTGACGGCATTCCACTCTGTTGACGGCATTCCGTTCTGTTAACGGCATTCCGCTCTGTTGACGGCATTCCGTTCTGTTGACGGCATTCCGTTCTGTTGACGGCATTCTGTTCTGGTGGCGGAATTTTGTTCTGTTGACGGTATTCCATTCTGTTGACGGCATTTCGTTCATTTGACAGCATTCTGTTCTGTTCCAGGACACGTTCCAGTTGCTGACGCCGGGCGGTGGCGGCTACGGCCCGCCGGGAGACGAGAAGCCAGCCGCAGCGACCAATCAGGGCCGGGCTAGCGTGTTCAGCGAGCGAGGCTCGGTCTACGAGTACCGCATGACTCAAGAGCAGGTCTAACGAGCGTCTCGTTGCGGTGTCGGGTAATCAGCGATCAAAACAAGCAATGGAAGAAAGAAGAAAGAGAAGATAATTTCTTGAGGTTTCTATTTCTTATTGTTATATTTTTTCGTCATCGTTGAAGATGTGTGCACGTGCTTGAGTATTCCTCGTTCATTTATTCTTCATTCAAATCCGAGATAACTAGTCAGTAATTGGGATTTTGCAGCCTCAGAATGCAAACATCAGTGCAACTCCATTTTCAACGAGCTGAGATTTGGGTGGTTGAAAATTGGAAATTGTACAGAGAATGGAGATATAACAAATGTGTTTAGTCAATTATCTGATAGATGGCGCACGCTACACGTTTCAAACTCTGGAGATAGAACAATTGAATAGTGAAGAAAAATAAAAACAATTAACCCCGAAAAGTTCAAAAGTAGAGTTAGAAGGTTTGCATTTCGAGGCTGCGATTTGTTTTGTCTTTTATTTTCATCCAAATAACCCATCAGTAATTGTGCTTGGGGGTTGAGTGACGCGAAATCTCGGGCAGTCGTTCCTGAACTTGGGTCGAGTCATTTCTGAGACGCTCGGCTTCTTCGCTCTCTTTCTCTTCCGAACTAACGTGCTACTCGCTTCTCGTCTTCCAACTAGTTCTCTCGTCTTACCATCAACATCCATCGTGCGTGCAACCTTTAATCGTCACCGACTTCGAAAAGTAAACTAAATACTTGTTAGTTACTATAAAATACATTCGTTATCTTGAATTAGGAAATCAACAAAAAATATGTAAACATTGTACGGAATATCTCATAACTGAAGAATAATTTTTGAAAGAAATTATATATCATTGAAATGAAAAATGATAATGGTGAAGACAATAATAGTGATACGTAATAATATTGATTAAGAAAATACTCAAATTTGAATTATTGGCGACTCAATGAAAAAAACAGAGTAACAAAAAATGAAAAATTTTAAAAACAAATTAAAAAATTTGACAAATGTTTTTTTTTAAATGGTATTATGTTGCCTGAACCTCTCAAAGTTAAAACTGCTATGTCTAAAAAACTAGTTCTTCTTTCCAAATATCTTATTTTCTTCAATCTTCTTTCTTTAAACCCATCTGCCATCATTCCTTTGTTTTGTCCCGTACAGCAAAGTGAAAGCCAACAATCAAGTCTTGGTTGAGCCGTTTGACCTGCTATCCAACTCGACGTTGCTATGCACGCGTCCACGTGATTAACTCATACAATGAATATTCTTCTTTCCGCTGCTAATTATCGTATGTAAAACCAGTACAAAACAATGCATGTAATTTGTTATGATTAATGACCTTCTAAGATTGTTGTAATAAAACTGTCATCAATAGAAAAGTAAATGATTTATGATTGTAATGGTTTTTGAGAGCCGGGCAAATTGCTTGAATTTGTTACTATATTTATGACAATAGATTTTATATACTATACAATTACTTATATACAATATTTTATTAAAGATCAAAAGATTGATGTTATTTAGTTTCATAATAATGTTGTTCAATAAAAAGTGGATACAAAACAATTTTCTTGTGAACTGAATTGTGAAGAAAGGTTTAGTTTTTGTTTGTTGTGTGATGAAGTTGATCGTTTCAAATTGATAAAAATTGAAGATCTCTGTGACGACTGTCAAAGTGAGATATAAATCAATGATAGTTCAAATAACGATAATGTTCACAATAATAGCGTAGCTGTCACCAATGTCTTTACTGACATAAATATTCAGAGCGGTCGGAATTCGAAGGGAAACAATGGGAACGCCCGGAACTTAGGCCGGGAGTTTAATTATTAACAAGGAAGAGGGAAGGAATATTAAACTGGTAAAAATAGGTTTATTGAAGCTTACCAGAAATGTAGTATAAATTCAGTAGTTCGGAATAATCTCAGTGTTGTTTATTAATTCACATTTAATAATAATGATAATAGAAATGGTACTTGGTAATAATGTGAAGTTGGTACTTTTGTAAAATAAGAGATGTTAACTGAATTAATATGTAGATCGTACTGTCTCAAAATGGTCGATGATTCTAGTTTTGTTGAAATGCAAAATAGTCATAGATTTATGAAATGAATAATAGCACTGTCAATAAAATCAAGGGTGAATCAGTTTATACAGAGCAAGGGAAATGTCCAAATACAATAACATGTTGTTGCTATGAGGCACAGTATTCTTAATAAAAGTGATTAATTGTTTACTTTAAACAGATAATAAGTTAAATACAGAACTATGTAGAAATTCTATTCACGTAGGCTATATTGAAATGGTTCTTAATAATAATATTGAAAAGTATATTCTAATTGATTCACTAATTAATATAACATGTAAAAATGAAAATGAGCGCTTTATGACATTATACCCCCCTACGAAAAATTGAGATATATCCAAACGGATTTTTATCAATAATTATCGCAGCAGATATACATTTGTATAAATAAAGCGATCATTTGGTAATTATGGAATAAACATTATCACACTGAATAGGAACTTATACTCTAATTAGTGTACATTGATTAGCAATGTTATGTTGATAATGTAGCAATTCAATAATGACAATGATTCATAAGAAGATAAATATACAGATCACATTATCACACTTTTGCGCTGTAGGTCATACACTTGAAAACAAACTTGACTGAAATTTCACTGAAATTTTATAATTTGTTCACTGCTCGTAGACATCAGAAGTTCATAACAATAACTTCGAGTTTAACACTTGGTTCATGAGGATATATTGAGGCTGGGTTGAGTTACCACTTTCGCTTACTGCATTGTCGACTTTGAAGTTGTTGTATAATATGGAATTTCGTTTCTTCGAGATGAGAACGAATTATACAACGGAAATTGATGAGTCGTACAGGTGGGTGATCGTGATACCAGGTCCTCCGGGTGTTGCTCCCGTTGTTTCCTCCATGGCCAGTGCCGAAGCATTGTGATGTCCTCTGAGATCTTTGAGTAGTTGACAATCTATAAAAATGGAAATACGTAAATAGCAGTTAAAAGTTGCTAAAGAAGGATAATAAAATAAATGTGAGGATTATAAGCATTAGGATTCATCAGTTATTTGTAGGTGAATTTCTATTGATCACTAATAATGGTATTCAAATTACTTGTAATAAAATATTATTACAATGTGTTACACAAAATGTAAAATTGAAACCAATAAGGTAGAGATAATAGTCCTGAAATATCCGTCTAAACATGGGTAATATTGCCAGTCTAGAAACGTGAGATAAGGTATGAAGAGACTTCTTCTTTTTATAATGAAAGAATGGTACCTTAAGTCTCCGTATAAACGTGGGTAATATTGCCACTTCAGAAGTCTTCGTATAAACGTGGGTAATATTGCCACTTCAGAAGTCTTCGTATAAACGTGGGTAATATTGCCACTTCAGAAGTCTTCGTATAAACGTGGGTAATATTGCCACTTCAGAAACGTAAGATAATTGGTATAAAGAAAGAAATCAAAATGGATAATAGTGATACATAAGAATTGTATTTGAGAGGAACAGATCGGACATTCAAAGATAATTATGTCTCTTGAGGAAATATATGTAAGATATGAGTATAAGAATATAGCTAATATGTGCATTGAAATGCAAGACAAAAATACAAAAATATCTTATATGATATGTCTTAATCATAATTAAATCGTAAAAATTGAATACCAGAACTGTTACGAGATGAACAGTATATATTTATGATATCATGACATTAATAATAGTGACAATTGATTAACATGTGAGACATTATATTCTGCGAGATAAAAGATAGTTTGTAGTGTAAATCGAATACACGACAATAACAATATTGATAAGAGGATTAAAGTATATTATTTTAATGAATTAGTATTTATGTATGTATATTCAAATATGTATACCTAATAGGTATTTTTTGTATGATAATCGTAATAGTAGTATAAAGAAACAATTGATGATAATAATAAAGACGTATGTACGTATAGTTATTCAGAGTAGAAGAGAAAATAATTGAAACATTAATTAACTGTTCAGGTGGAACATTATAAATTATGTTTAGAAGTAAAAACTTAACTTGTGAATAGCTGAAACTGCGAAGTAGACTGGAAGTTGAAGTGATGGCTGGAAGTGATGACGTTGATGGAGATTCTGGAGAAGCTGGTAGATGTTATGTAGGCCTAATGATGATCTTCGTGATCGAGATGGTCCAAGGTACAAGTTTGTAGTAGTAATTCCAATCTTTTCTTTTCATCAATGGGTTATTGTTGTGGAACGTCTGAATGGGACGCGTGGTTGAGGAGCACGTGTCGTTGTTGATCTTGGTATACAATAGCTTGTTTTGTTTACCTTCACAAATAATTTCACTTCTTGGGGGAACGATTATCTTCCGTATTATATGTACAGCACTACGAGTAGGTAGAATGGGTTGCCTGTCATCCAGGGGTATAGAAATGTGTTTGGTGAAACAGATGACATACGAATGTTATCGTTAATGCAAAGGTCAGGCTTCATTAGATCTATTTCTTCTTGACAAGTAGAGGAAGCTAGCTTTGCTTCTCTATTGTCTTGTCGAAATATACCTATCTCAAACATTTGACTCGCAACAGTTTTATTTGTTACTTGTTCACATTTGTTTCCTTCTTGATAGCTTTGTGAAACCATCTGATAGGTATTGACAGAGTCATGACTCTCTGTTTTACTATCAGTTAGTCCCATTGTTGCTATAATTTGCGACATTTGTTGTATCATTATTTTAATTTTCTCTTCCTCGGGGTGAGAAGTCCAATTAACTTGTGGATAGTAGAAGCTATAGAGTAGTTGAAGTGATGTTTGGAGATGACGGTGATGCTAGTAGATAAAGATGTGCTGCTGTGCGTTAGTCCATGAGGTAATAGTCCTGAGAGAAATCAAGCGCTGGGTCATCTCCATCTACGAAATTCTCATCCTCTGCGTAATCCTGCTCGTCCTCTTCAGGATCTTCGATGTGATAGCCAAAGTAAGGGACATCTTCTTCTTCGTTATCTTCATCGTCCCATTCATGAGAATCCATCCGGAGCTCGTCATGAGAATGTCATCCCTTTTGTCCAAGTTCGGTGCTGCTAGTATAGGCGAGAGTTGATACACGCACCATAGGATGAATATGGATCTCCATGTAGTACTGGTGGTGTGGACGGGACCAGTTGTTGCCATGATTACGTATTTAGATATCGAGACAAACTTTTAACGTATTCAAATGAATTTAACACTTGTTAATATTTAAACTTTTCCGCACTTACTTATTTGTGGAAAACACTGCTTTGAACCGTGAAATATGAGTGAAACAAATAAATAAGTAAATCGACACCGCTTGTCACCAATGTGATGAAGTTGATCGTTTCAAATTGATAAAAATTGAAGATCTCTGTGACGACTGTCAAAGTGAGATATAAATCAATGATAGTTCAAATAACGATAATGTTCACAATAATAGCGTAGCTGTCACCAATGTCTTTACTGACATAAATATTCAGAGCGGTCGGAATTCGAAGGGAAACAATGGGAACGCCCGGAACTTAGGCCGGGAGTTTAATTATTAACAAGGAAGAGGGAAGGAATATTAAACTGGTAAAAATAGGTTTATTGAAGCTTACCAGAAATGTAGTATAAATTCAGTAGTTCGGAATAATCTCAGTGTTGTTTATTAATTCACATTTAATAATAATGATAATAGAAATGGTACTTGGTAATAATGTGAAGTTGGTACTTTTGTAAAATAAGAGATGTTAACTGAATTAATATGTAGATCGTACTGTCTCAAAATGGTCGATGATTCTAGTTTTGTTGAAATGCAAAATAGTCATAGATTTATGAAATGAATAATAGCACTGTCAATAAAATCAAGGGTGAATCAGTTTATACAGAGCAAGGGAAATGTCCAAATACAATAACATGTTGTTGCTATGAGGCACAGTATTCTTAATAAAAGTGATTAATTGTTTACTTTAAACAGATAATAAGTTAAATACAGAACTATGTAGAAATTCTATTCACGTAGGCTATATTGAAATGGTTCTTAATAATAATATTGAAAAGTATATTCTAATTGATTCACTAATTAATATAACATGTAAAAATGAAAATGAGCGCTTTATGACAGTTGCATGTTTTTATTTTTATTTTTCTGCAACGAAATGATGCATCCATCAAGTTGAAGAAACTTTTGTCGGGTTGTGATATTGAAAACTATTGAAATGAAATGTTTAGAAGTAAAATTAATTACGTACCGTAGCTTGTCAACGAGATTGATGAACTGGTGGTATTATATTCAATATGTTGAGGTATAGTTTTTTATTTATTTTAATATAAAATCAAGATGAAAGCATGTTGTGTGTATAAAAGTTTCACTATGAAGTATGATCTTTTAGTTGTATGATACAGCAAAACTGATTGAAAACTATTTTAATCGTGACTTGACAAAGTACATCCATGAATGATAAAAGTTACAAACTCTTTTCCACTATTTTTTTCTTGAATTTAAATTCAAATGGCTCTTCATATTGTATTTTTGGGGTTTTAACGACACACTGTAATGATGACTAAGATCTATTGGCGTTTGTATTTTTTCCATCAATATCCAATTTGATACAAAATCATTCCTCCTCAAATTGAGGCTAAGGATGAAACATCATCTGAGCAAGGGCAATCTTACTACATCAAAAGAAATTGATAGTTTCAAAGTAACTCATTTAACAAACAATAAATTTCATAGTTCAAATTCAAATTGATTTTTTCATCAATTTATCAAGTAACAATTTCACTGGGGAGAAAAATATAAGAATCTTCAGTCTTCATGTGATTTTCTTCAATTCTTCTCGACGTTTTTGTCAAATCCAAAATCTTTTTTTTTCTTCCATTTATTCTGGTATTGGAAATTTTTGTTCTCATTATTTTATTATATTATATTTTATTCCATTTCTATATTCTATTTTAATTTTGTTCAATTCAATTCTATTCAATTATTTCAATCATTTGATTGAAAAAAAAATGTAGGTACAATGAAATTCACTTACATAGATTGTGGTTAATAGCTAGGTTAGCATTCTGGGACGAACGTAAGTGACGACTCTTCGGCTGTTACGGTAAGTACTTGCCTCTGGCGTTTGTACGCATTGCTGTCTCTGCAATCCACCCTAGGTGTCCATAGTATGAATGGTATTACATTATGCAGGGAATAATTAACACTGGTTGCGTAAACAATGGTAAATACAAATTCTGTATTAGTGAAAAATAAAGACTTTCAAAAGGTAGCCCATTAGACACAGAATAATATATCTAAAAATGAGAATAACAGATTAATAGAGAGAGCAAAAAGACAATACAATTAGTGTTTGATACAAAAATTAATAATAATATTGGGCTATAGTTTAGAAAATTCAATATTGTAATTGATTACTCATTCACTACGACTGACCATAGAGAAGTAAAAAATATAACATTATTTCTGTATGGACTGACGTTCAAACAATGGTTCAAATAAGGTATTTTTGTACAATTAATTTTTACAAATTTTGTACAAAATTTGTACAATTTTGTTACAATTTATTGACAAATAAATAATGATATTGGCTGAATGACAATAGTTTCGCCTTGGATCACCAAAGCCGTTATAGAAATCAAGAAGAAGAAGGAAACACATTCACAAACATAACCTGAAAATAAATGTGATATTTATAATTCGTTTTTGAAGCTTTTTAAAATTACCAATATTATTAGCAATGATCGAAGCAGTGAATGAAAGTAAGCATCATTCAAGTAAATAAGTAGTTAGCTGAAATAGCTAAGCAAGTAATTAAGTGTTTCAGTGCAATGTGTAGGCCTATACCGTACACACTTTGGTCATTGAGTTATTTGGCCATGCATGGATGGGCATACAAACCCAATTGCCTAAGAATTGAGCCCAAGCTATTGAGTTCCTAAGCCCTAGGGCTGTTTATAAGCTTCTAGGAATTAATTTAGACTTGATAATGTCATTCTAATTGGGCCCAGATGCAATAGGCCTAGGTAGGCCGACTGATCAATCTAGGAATCATTTATGTCAAAAGGTAAATAACCTACGATCAATCTGTTTTAAGGTTATAGTACCGGTAGGTGTTAATGGAACGTAAATATATTTATTTACTCAATGCTAATGGGTGATGGCACTGAGTTTGATAATGGCTAGGGCATCAAGTTGGCTAAGGTTAGGTTAGGTAGGGTAAGGTTTGTATTGAAAAATTCAGTCTTGTCCTTTGGACTTGAACCTTACCATTGACTTTATAACAACTACGTTAGAAAAACTGGACATTTTTATGAGAGGCTCTATAATTCTGACAGTTCGAGCTTCACCCAAAAAACAAGGTGTTTTGTCCAGGTGGTGCTAGTGTCGCCGGTTGACTAGTAACGCCGACACTAGCACCACCTGGACAAAACACCATGCTTTTGGGGTGAAGCTCAAGCCGGCCGATCACGGTTGCTCTAATAGAACTTTAACATTGGAGGTACTCTCTTATAACTACAAACTCAATGACCTTACTCTAGGCCTACATCATTAATAAACCTAAAAGAGATGACCACAAAAACCTCATACCATAGGTCACCGTTATGTAATGAAGTTTGTACCGGATTATTAACGTACGCCATATTTGTCTATCAAAATGTCATGAACTAGTATGAATAGAGGCTTCAAGAGTCAGATACCGTAGCAGTCACTACTCTGAAAGGACATAGGGTCTGGTAGCTAGGCTACATACAACACCACAGTTATTCAACTTAGCGCAGTCATCCAATGTGGGCAAAATTGTGGGTTTTAAAGTTCATTTTGGAAATCTCTTGAAATTGACCTTTTGGTAAATTTCAGCAATGCTCTTCTTTGTAACGGATTGAGCGATCTCAACGACACTCTCCGATGATTTAGAGACAGTGAAGTCATACTCACGAAACAATACTAGAATATCGTATCTCTCACCAATTCATAGCTAAATGTACTCCCAAAGCTAAAAAACCAGTGTGCTTAATAACACTGATTTTTTAATGTGTCAAAAAACTTTCTGTTGAATTTGCCAGTTCTGTTGTTAGGCATATGTAAGCCTATGACTAGAGTGGAAAAGTTGGAACTCAAAGGAGGTCTCCTTTCCAAAATTGAGATTTACTTAAAGATTGCAGAGCAAAAATCAACTTGAGCCTAATATAATTGACATTGGCTGGGTTTTAGAAACCTCGAGAATACTTGAATTTATTTTTCAAATGATTCAGGAGTTTTAAGTGTCCTTTTGTCAACCCATCAAATTTCAGCCATATTTTAAACTGTACTCTAAATTGATTTCCAAAATATAATGAGCTCACATACACCATTTTGTTTTGTTGATGGATTGGTGAATATAGGGTTAGGCATGTTTTTTCTATTCTCTCGTTGTTTTTCTATTGTTTCACATTCATCTTGTAGATGCGAGAGACGGGGGTACAAAATCTTCCGTTACCAAGAATGTCAGGAATAAAGAAGGTTCCTGAAGAAAAACATGAAAGCTGAAGAAGATGAGAGAAGACGACGCAGCATCTGCGTGGAGCCTACCAACGCAGTGAAGAAGAAGGACGGGAGAAGGAAGGACGGAAGAAGATGTGAAGAAAACAAACGCGACGACGAAGGAGACGGACGAAGGGAAGAAGACCCCGCGAAGACAACCAACCTGATGACGGAGGGAAATAGATGGCTTGAAGACAGTCAACGAGATGAAGAATATTGGTGAGTCTAATTCTATTTCCTAGGCCACAGGCATCACCAGTTTTTGAAAATATGTGAAATATTCCTGACGATCCTACGAGCACATCAGCTCCAACCCTTATTCCTGTTCCTCTCTTATAGTCACGTCTTTCTCATTACAATAGAAACCAATTTGGTTGATTTCTGTTCTCTTCCCATTCCTATAGTTTTATATAGTTCCACTTCTTTGACAGTGTTGTCTTGGCAGTGAGGAGGAGGTGGAGGGGGATCGTTTTTTGAGGGACCAGTAAAATAAAACCATCCATGCAGGAAAGTGATCCATAGAGGAAAATTGAACAGCTGAGAGCTAAAAATTGGACCATTTTGCCATTTTTTTTGTGACTTGATAGTTTTTGTACAATTTATCAGTTC
Organism: Brachyptera risi; assembly: GCA_964007535.1. NCBI lineage: Eukaryota > Metazoa > Arthropoda > Insecta > Plecoptera > Taeniopterygidae > Brachyptera > Brachyptera risi. Next base: position 31,509,346 of record OZ023337.1, read on the forward strand.
TGTATTTATGTATGTGATGTATAGATTAATCGAATTGGAACACAAATCAGGTCTCAGTTTCAAAACTTGAATGAATTTAAAGATTTCAGAGCAAAAAATGATGGTGTAAATTGGCCTATATAGAATTTTAGAATCCTTGTAATTACTTGAACATTTTTTTTGGAAACATTTCAAAAGATTTAGCTCTTTCGAATGTCATTTTGTTGCCCCACAAAATTTTAGCAAAATCAAAATTCATGATTTTTTCTCCTTTTTTCAAATTTGATTTCTGATGTCAACTTTGGTCTTGAAATGTACAAAAAAATATTTTCTTCCTAAAGGAATTAATTCCTACATCTGAATATCTGAACCTAATTCTACATATCATTATTTTCAAAGTCCTTTGTGAGAATCCACTGAAGTGGCAGTTTTTTGGTAATTCCCACACTTTTTTCTTGGAAACGGCTAGAGCGAGCTCAGTGAAATTTGCCGATGATTTGAAAATGTTAGAAGTTATACTCATGAAAAAATACCAGAATATCATACGACTCTCCAGTTTATAGAAATTGATTGCAAAAACTAGTGTGCCGTTTTGGCCATTTTTTTTATGATTTGTAAGTTTTTTTCAATTTATCAATTCTGTTGCAAATTAGAACACTAATCAGGTCTCAGTTTCAAAATTGAATTGAATTTAAAGATTTTAGAGCAAAAAATGACTTGTAAATCTTTTCATATGAGGGCATGGCCTATAGATATAGAATTTTAGAATGCTTGTAATTAAGTAAAAAGATTTTTTGGGGGTAAAATTCCAACAGATTCAGCAAATTTCAAATGCCCTTTTGTCGCCCCACGAAATTTTAGCAAAATCAAAATTTGCGATTATTTTTTCCCCCTTTTTTCAAATTTGATTTCTGACTTCAATTTTGGTTTTAAAATCTACGAACAAATATCTCCTACCTTGGAGTCAATTTCTATATCTGAATATCCAAACATAATTGTTTGATCTTATCGATCTTATCAAAAGCCTGAAAATGTGCTTTTTTCGGTAAATCTGACACGTTTTTCTCGGAAATGGCTGGGGTGAGCGTAGCGAATTTTGCCAACGATTTGGAAATCCTGAATTCATACTCATAAAAAAATACCAGAACGTCATACGTCTCTCCAGTTCATAGAAATTAATTGCGAAAGGTAAAAAACTAGTGTCATTTTGGCAATTTTTTTTTGACTTGAAAGATATCGTTCGATTTCTCAATTTTGTTGTTATGTATGTGTAGAATGATCAAATGAGAACACAAATCAGGTCTCAGTTTCAAAATTGAGTCAAAATTAAAGATTCTGGAGCAAAAATAGACTTGGTAAATTTGTCATATAGGGGCCTACATATAGAATTTTAGAATGCTTGTTATTACTTCAGAAAAATTTTTTGGGGTGGAATTCTTTCATATTTGTCTTTTTTGAATGTCATTTTGTCGCCCCACAAAATTTTAGCGAAATCAAAATTTACGATTATTTTTTTTCACTTTTTTCAAATTTGATTTCTGACTTCAATTTTGGTTTTAAAATTTCCGAAAAAATATTTTCTTCATCAGAATTGATTCCTATATCTGAATATCCAAACAAAATTGTGTAATTATCGATTTTTCAAACGTCTGTTCTAAAATTCGCTTGAAAATGTGCTTTTTTCGGTAAATCTGACACTTTTTTCTCGGAAATGGCTGGGGTGAGCGTAGCGAATTTTGCCAACGATTTAGAAATCTCAAAGTTATACTCATAAAAAAATACTAGAACGTCATAGGTCTCTCCAGTTCATAGAAATTAATTGCGAAAGGTCAAAAACTAGTGTCCACTACCCTTATCATTTTGGCAATTTTTTTTTGTGACTTGAAAGTTTTTGTTCAATTTCTCAATTCTGTAGTTATGTGTGTGTAGAGTGATCAAATGAGAACTCAAATCAGGTCTCAGTTCCAAAATTGAGTTGAATTTAAAGATTTTAGAGCAAAAATTGACTTGGTATATTTATCATAAGGGGCCCATATAGAATTTAAGAATCCTTGTAATTACTTGAATTTTCATTTTTTTTGTAAAATTTAAACAATTTCAACTCTTTCGAATGTCCTTTCATCATCCTACAAAATTTGAGCCAAATAAAAATTCAAGATTTTTTTTCTCCCTTTTTTTCAAATTTGATTTCTGATGTGAATTTTGGTTTTAAAATTGACAGAAAAATATTTTACACCTTGGAATCAATTCCTACCTCTGAATATCCAAACTTATTTCTAGAAATGTCTTCATTTTGAAAGTCTGTTCTGATAATCCACTGAAAATAGCAGTATTTTGATAATTCCCACACATTTTTCTTGGAAACGGCTAGAGCGAGCTTGGCGAAATTTGCTGATGATATAAAGATTCTGAAGCTATACTCATAAAAAAATACTAGAACATTGTAGGTCTCACCAATTCATAGAAATTAATTGTGAAAGGTCGAAAACTATTTCCTATCATTTTGGCATTTTTTGTGATTTGAAATTTTTTGTTAAATTTCTTAGTTCCGTAGGTATGTATGTGTAGAGTGATCAATTTAGAACACACATCAGGTCTCAGTTTCAAAATCGAGTTGAATTTAAAGATTTTAGAGCAAAAAATGACTTCGAAAATTTTCTCTTTTCAAAATTTGATCTGTCTCAAATTTGGTGTGCACACGAAGTAACTCTGTGCAAAGGAGAATCTAGTAAAATTTTTGTAATTAATTGAATTTGAAGCAAGTTATAAGTTATTTTAAATAATTTGAGCACTTTTTTGTTTACAGGCTGCAGCTTACCTTGAAGACTCACTCCTTGACTACATGGCAGCAGGTAATGCACCGGCATGTGGGTAAACTGTCCCCAGTGCAGCCCGCACCCCGGTGAGATTCAGCCTATTGTAAAATGATCCCTGAGCCGGGTAGGCCAGCCTAGTGTGGTCTGATCAGCCCTGTTGTCTCAAACCAAGTTGATTGAAGCTCCACGACAGGAAAGGCATCTCCTCGAGCTAAAGCAATGGATGCAACACCCGAGCATGTGGATAAAAGGCTCGCTGGGGTGGGGGAGACGGTCTGGATGGCTCCTGGGCGAGACTTTCTGTTCTTGCGTGTGAGATAGACTCGCATGAGCCTGTCTTGCATTCAAGGGTACATTGTCATACGCTCAACCACCATCTAAGATTCGCTGGAGGGGTTGTGGTGAGACCTTGTATTTGACCGTGTGAGAGAGACTTGCGTAGCTTTCTCGGAAGCTACATGAGCCTCTCTTGCACGCAAGGGTTCAAGGTCAAGCTTCCCCCTCCACGTCTCTTTCACCCCTCCTTTGCGGGCTGCACTGGGGTACTGGGAGCCACAGGATCATCACAAGAGAGAACACATCCTAATGTCATTGTAACTTATTATCAATTTATTAATCATTATTCTGTACAAGTTATATCAATAAATCATGCAATCACAATATATTTGTTTACACATCATTATTACTCTTGTCACAATCCATTCATGTTTCAATCACAACACAGCAGGCTGACTTGACCAGCTGCTTGCTTGACTGGCTGAAGTCACAGCGTTGATTGCTGCGATGGACGAACTAAAACCCAACATGATCCTGAAGTCGGCGGCATGGCGTGTCTTGTACTGCAGGCTGAGACGAGTGTGCTCATCCACGTGTGTCCAACAGCAGGGACAACCTGCAACAATAGGAAATGATTTTGTAATGTAGTCATCCCATCGATTAAGTCAACAGTTGAAGAGTCCACGGGAGTCGATTTAGAGAAATATCAGTTTCTTGGTGATAACTTTTGAACGGTATGAGATATCAAAATTCTAATATGCGAGAAACACAGATAATTATAATAGCTCCAAGATGATAAGTTATAACTATTCAAGTCATGTCGCATAATAACTGTCGAGAGTCGACAGCTAAAAAAACACATTTTTTAGCTGTTGACTCTTGACGGTGACTTAAATAGTCATAACATATATAATCTTGAAGCTATTATAATTATCTGTGTTTCTCGCATATATTAGAATTTTGATATCTCATACCGTTCAAAAGCTATCATCAAACAACTGATATTTCGATAGATCGACTCCCGTGGATTCTTAACGAGTAATTTATGAAAAACTAGTGTTACATTTTCCCCGTGCACTATGGTTTACTCGTATCTACGAGAGGTCACATATACCAACTGAATAACTATAAAAACTTCCAAGGGTAATTAAAAAATGTCGCTGAACTTGAAAGACGTAAAACCTCCGTCAGGACGGTCGACCAGTGGCGGGAATCGAACCCCGGTCTCCTGAATGACACCTTGGTGTGTTGGCCACTCAAGTGAGGTGCTTAACGAGCCTGCCATCAGATAGGTTATACATCAATAAGTAGGCCTAGACCTGTGTTTTGTACTAAATCACACGATATGCACTTAAATGACATCACAACCCTGAAACTAGATTTCAATTAATGATAGCAATATTTATTTCCCTAATTTCAGACAAAACTAGATATCATTATCTCAATTACAAAAGCTATAATTATAATTAGTCTTTTCATCCTTAGCCTTAATTGGGGAACAATGATTTTGTATCAAGTTTCGATGTTATTAAAAAAAAAAAAAAATTATTTATTTCCCATTCTATAGTACATTTGTACATTTTTTTCCTTCACTTGTACAACACTGCTCAATTGGCCACTAGTTATAGGCGTGGCTTATCGGCAGGCCACCTTGATCTATACTTCATGTGGCAATTTAGATACACTCTGATAGGCATTTCAATTTTCCCACATAACAAACAGCCCATTTGATTGGATGTTTTGCTTTGTGACGTTTGTGGGCGGGTCAATCACTAGTCGTCAATTGAATAAAGATCATTATTATATTTCGAAATTGGGTTTTAACGACGCACCATAATGATAACCAAGATCTATTGGCGTCGAATGAATGATTGATGGGATGGTGAGCTGAAGGTTTTTATAGGTAATGGGAAGGATAGTGAGAAGGAAGCGGTGGTGGCCTATATTGTGGGAACCATCCCGGCATTAGCCTAGACTACAGAGGGAAACCACGGAAAATCCCTATAAAGATGGACGGTAGCGGGGATCAAACAGGGTCCGATATGCCCACTGCCTCCCGGGTCACATGAAGCAAGTGCATTAACCACTCAGCTACATGTGCCGGTGCTATAATTATTTTTTCATGTGTCATCAAGTAGACATTAGCATTTCTGCACAAAGACACAAACAGAATCTAGTAATGTCTACGTAATTACTCGAAAAATAGCCGGGTCCTGGAGGACAAATGAATTAATTTCAATTTTCGGAATTAAGATGGTGATTTCTAGTTTTCTCTGAAACTGGTGGAATGAATATCGTCATTATTCCTTACAGTATAGTTTCAGGGCTGTGATGTCCTTCCAACACTGGGGAACCGCTGGTGAGAAGTTCATGTAAGATTGAACATAGACCTAGTTGTACAAAGTGTACTGTCGTCGGTATACTTATATCCACGAAAAGAGGTCGTCTACCAACTAAATAACTGAAAATTTCGGTAGTCATAAAAGATCACTGAACTTGAAAGATTAAATGCTTTCAAAATATGTAGTCGAGTTTCTGATGGTGAACCTCGTCCTGGAAAATTTGTTTCTTTGAAAATATCTTGGCTGTACAAATAAAACGGCAATATTTGTATCTGTTGTGTTGGCTGACAACGTCTTTATCAATTTTTGTTGGGCGCTGCTATAAGTGTGAGTCGACTCACCATAATTCATATAGGCCTATTATACTGTTCAATGTTAATTGTCAGGAGCTAGATCATTATTATTATTATTCATTCATAGTTACAGTTTGCACTATTTACATTATTTTTTCGTTACAATTAATATTAGGGGATGACCATAAATTACGTCATAGCTTGGGGGGGGGGGGGGGGGTTCAAGATTTGTGTCAAGGTGTTACAAGGGGGGAGGGGAGGGAGGCAACAGTGTGACGTACCATTTTTTTGTTCTGATGTATTTGGTGACATTCTTATAGATTCTTATATTCTTACCCACCCTAGAAACAGCAGATGCATATGAAATAATTATCAAGTTTGACTACTCAAAAAACAAAAATAAAGAAATGAATATTTCAATTTTGTTACTTTATTTTACCGTTGCCACATGTCAATTTCAAGTTCGTTAGAGGGGGGGGGGTTGAGAATTCATGACGTATTTAAGGAGGGGAAGGGGGGGTAATAGGTTTTGCGACCAACTGTGACATGGGAGGGAGAAGGGATTTTAAGTTGCCTAAAAAAGTGACATAATTTTTGTTTGGTGTTGCCATAAGTGTGAGTACTCACCATAATTCATCTATTATACTGTTCAATGTGAATTGCCAGGAGATAGATCATTATTATTCATTTATAGTTACAGTTTGTACTATTTTCCATTTTTTTCGTTACATTTAATATTATTGTGATGTATGTTCAATGAAATGTCATTTGTAAATATGCTACACCTTTCATTAATTTCAACTTGAAATGTTTCAACTTTTTATTTTGACTATCCATATCAATTAGATTTTAACCTCACTTTTACTATGTATCATGTGAGATGATGTAATTCCAAAGTGGATGAAAATAAATACCGGTAGATAAAATGAAATAAAATCAATGAAATTGGCAAGAACTATAGCCTATAGGGTACCGGTAGGCCTATCTAATCTAAAATAAGTTTGTATATATTTGTAACGGTAATAAACCACCTGTAGGTCTACTTCTTACTAGCAATGAAAAGGAATCATTTTTAAAACACTCAAAATTTCAGAAGCTTGATACAAAATTATTGGGTAAATTTGTAGATTGGCGTACCACGCCTATTTGGGGGGGGGGGGATCGACTCCCAAGTCATTTTCTTCCGCATTTTCAAAGTTTATTAGCGTTTAAGGTATATTTTTTTTAGGTATATAAGCTCTGTTCTGCCTGCCGGCGGTATACGCGTTAATAAACAAATTATTTAAACTGCAGAAATACGCTTTGAGAGTTATCTTCGGCATGCGGAGAAGTGAAAGTTGCAGAGGCTTATTCAGAAGTTTTAACATCTTGACAGTCACATCACTGTATATTCTGGAGGTTGTGAGCTTTGTAAAGAATAATTTTTATAAATTTGAGAGGAAAGAATACCATGTACATGATACCAGATTTAAAACTGTGCCTAAGATTGAAAAACATCGCACCGCCCTCTATGAGACCGGATTATTCCACAATGGTGTGAAATTTTTTGACAAGCTTCCTGACCATTTGAAATGTATAAATGATAAAAGACGTTTCCGTTCAGAAGTAAAATGTTTTCTCATGAATAAAGAATTTTATAATATAGACAATTTTTACTGTAAAACAACTTGAACCAATGTATTATGACGAAACATAACATTACCAATGTATACTGTGGAAAATAAATTATTATTATTATTATTATACGCGAGGTTTATACACCAACCTGACCTACCTAACCTAAACAACTGTCCACCTTAAGCATCAACTTAAAGTGAGTACAAAACATATTAAAACAAACAAGATACAAAATGTCCAAACTACACACCATAGATATAAACAAGATCTATCAGAAAACACCAAAAAGGCCAACATCGAACAAAAATTGGCCATGGTACGTTAATCTACACAATTACCGAAATAATCAATTTCAAAGCAGGTGGCTGACATGAATGATGTTTTACAAGAACCCACTCTGTATTCAAACCTATGCCTGACTTGAGTGTAGCTTACTATGATATAGGATATTTACGATATAGGCCCTGCTATAGAGGGAACACAGTTCACTGTTTTATAGGCCTACCTGCAAATATTCCACTGTAACCCTGGAGTGACTTTGATGTACAGAAGAATGATCTGCATCACTGGAATGACTTGTAGTTGGCACCAAGGGAGGAAGGACAAACTATCGCCACCACTGAGAAAATCAGACGGCATCGATTGCTTAAGAACTCCGTCACGTAGTCAACCTGGACACAAAACAATGACAAATAGTAAAATGTAGACAGGCTCAGGCCTTCAGGGGACTTGGCATAGGCCTATGTTGAGAACTGTATGAGTACACCCTAGGCCTACATCTAATTTTGATCCTAGGCCTAGCCCCTAGGCCTAGTCCTAGAATTGATTTTGTAAGGTTCAACGGCCCTAGTGAACAAATCGCAGGCCTCGTCTGGTACCAACATCGTAGGCCTACTCTAGCTCAAGACAGCTAGGCCTAGGCCTACATGAAAATTGGTTTAGGTCATTGGTGTCAGTTACAAAATAAATGCCTAGGCCTACCCTAGGCTTAAAGGCCTAGCAGACTTGGTTTGGTGGCAGTCTATTTCACTTTCACCACATGTTTAGGAAACGGGATAGATTTCCAGCCCCAGAGTAGGCCAACCCTATTCTAGCCCTCGAACTAGGTCTAGATGCTATACCCATTAACATAAATAATGCTATTACAGACAGTGGCCTAGGTCTAGCTATGCCTGGGAGAGAACAGACAACGTGGTCAATTTTGAACGAAGATGAATTTCGTGAAGCAACTCATTTGTTGGCCTATTTAGTGTCTCTAGTAATATAGAGAATAAGCATTCAACAATGATACAATACGAAAATTACTCAAACGTACAACAGTGATAACAAACTTTGATAATATTAGAACATAATTACTCACCGAAACCCGAGTCCTGACGCCATTTTAATCTGCAGTGAAGTGAAGGTAGGCTCTAGGCCGAGGCGGGTTTATCTTTTGGCAAGTGGGCTTTCGAGGTAGGTAGCGGGTCTCACAGCCTTCATGATGAGCGGAGAATTATATTATAGTGAGCTGTAGCTGTTGTTGTTTGTGTTGCTGTTTGTATTTGTACCGTTCAACAAATAAATCCATGTGAATGTATGAAATATGAAAATGCATGATATCAATTTTAATTTGTATGTGAATCAGAAAGAAGATTAAAAACTTTTACCCAACATGACTTTTGAATTTTACTTCATTTCTCAACTTATCACTATAACGTGTTGAATCAGTTATATTATATCCAACTATTTCTTTGGGGTGGTAAAATCGCCCTTGGGGTGCTCCGTTCAAATGTTCTTTAAACTTTCATCCATTGCCGAAACAATGTCTTTGTTTCAAGTTCGATGTTAATAATAATAAAAAAAAATGTACATGTAAATGTTTAAAAATGTACTGTACATACTCCATTCTTACTACTATAATAAGTTAATTGTTTCATCTTGATCTCTATCAAGATATTCTTATCTCAGCATGTAAAATATATCTTAATCGTAACAATATTATCTACTTTACATTATATCCAACAAAATAATAGTGCTATTTTATTTTATTTCTCTCCTATTATAATTATGTAAAGGTTAGGTGGAAGAACGATCATGTGATCGAACCTCGCCCTTTTCGATTGTTATGTACATGAAAAATAAGGACTTTCTATTCTATTCTATTTGATCTAGGACTCAAATTGAAGTATGACCATGAAAAAAAAACCTGTAAAATGTTTGGTTGATTGACATGGCGACCATCAGAAATGAACCGATAGTCGATATTCAATATCAACTAAACCGAGATTTACCCTAGATGACATAATGTGTATTTGATCGAGAGCTGCATAATGAATCAAAATGGAATGAATTGGAAGAAGATATACAGAATATAAAGAAGATCAGTGATTTAAGAAGAGAGCTAAGAAAAAATAACAATGAATATTTTTATGTTTGTTTGTTTTCCTTTAATTTCATGAGAGACTAATCATTATCACAGCTGTTTTAAATACAAATCTTCTGTAGTTCCTAACACTGCTTCTTCGGCCAAACTTTTCGGGCCAATATTCTAAACATACAAAATAAGCGGGTCTACTGGTTTTTCACGAAAATATTTGTTATATTTTCCAATTTTTTTTTTGCAGTAGGGCCTATATGCTGTGTAATATTCAAATATATATTCTTAATGTAAGTGATATGCTGAAAAGGAAATGATGAAATATAGGTAGGCCTACATATCAAGTAAAAAATTATGTTCCAAGTAAATTTATTCTCACAACAATCAATAATAACAATTATTAAAAATCGTCATCGATTAGAAAAAACCGATGATTACAAATAAATAAACAATAGCTATATCATTTGATTTATAAAACTCATTTTGCTTCTCGTCTTATAATTGTCATTTAATACCCTATAAAGCATCTTAAAATACAATTACATAATTATAAGGTTTTGAAAATCTTTGTTTTCATTTCTTCTTTTACAAATTTACAAATCTTTTTGACTAATAGATATAGTTGGTTCAACGGTAATATTTTCTCTAGAATTTCTTGAATAATCATTGGTTTTCAAGATGTGGGCATTATTTATAGATATCTTGATCAATGATTTACAAATCCCAGATAATGATTAGCCCATGTGATTGGATGTTTTATGCAATTAGTACTCAGGTTAATCACTGGTTGTCAATACAGGACTTTCACCTCATGAACCAATCAAATTAATGCCTTAGACCCGGCTCGCTGCAAGAATACTTGGCACTCAGTACTTTGATTGGCTAGTATTTACTGAAAAAAACAATTACTATGGCAATTGATCACTAGTGATAGGCGTGGCTTATCGGCAGGCCACCTAGATCTATACTTCATGTGGGCATTAGAGATACTCTGATAGGCAATGTCAATTTTCCCACATAACAAACAGCCCATTTGATTGGTTGTTTTGTTTTGTGACGTTTGTGGGCGGGTCAATCTTTAGTCGTCAATTGTCTAAATCCAAGCCTCGCTAGCAAAAATTTTCCTGCCAGTCGGTTTACAGATGAGACTAAAAGTGACAAATGAGAACGCCAAGATATTTGACGTCCTGATTCAGTTACCGACTCGTGTTATTATATTCATGTCGCTGTGGCGCTATTGTTAGTATCTCTGCTTCATATACTCAAGGTCCATAAGTTTGACTACCGATGCAGTAACATTGAAAAAAAAAAAATTGTCAATTTGTCTTATGCTAGAGGTTTATTTTTGTTCAAATTTGACTGCAGAAATGAAAATTTCTACATAAATGTTGTTATTTTCAACTATTCTTTCTAGTCTCATTTGAAACCGACTCACAGACAAATTCTCGCGTTTCGCTTTTGAGGTGGGCTACGAAATATGTCAAGTTATTGTAGTCTAAGAGACCGTGACTATGTTATTATACTACAGGCCCATTACCATAGTAGCTAGTTCTTCTAGTAAACCTCATCAAATCAAAGTTGTATTCATTGAGTTACTAAACCAAGTCCTAGCACATATTTCAAACGAATGATCTAGCTGGTAGTTTGGTATATTTTATTAATAAAAACCCACCTTGTTCGATCAAGATATTGAATTGAAAATTCGAACCGATAAACTAAATCTTTTCTCCTCTCAAATCTTTTTCTAAAGATCTAACGCTCTTATCGTTCCTAGACACGTTATTTTGGTCTCGTATTATACAGTTTGAACATGATGATAGACATACCCCTAGATATATACTATACACAGTAGGGCTATATCCATCGTAAATGGTTTGAATTGTCATTTGCCTTTACACGAATGCTATGTACAGTTTTTAATGTATAACAAATGATATTTATTTGATATCCCTATATTATGTGTAAAATGTTTTTGAGCGTATTGTAAAAGAACTCCAGGTGGTCACATGGTTACCATAGCAACTAGGAGGGCAAACAATAAGCCAATACTGTAAGTTGCGATTGGAAAACACGTTTTGCGGGACAATATTGACAACTTGATACACCAATGTGAGACATCACTTGAAATAATTAATATTTTATTTTATAACTTTATATTTAAATATGTATAGGGCCCATTCGGATGCAATTCTGGGATTGAATTCTCAATTAGTTTCAACTTTAAATATAGAATATCTTTTTCGGTTTGAAATAGAAGTTTCAAAATGTTCTAATTCATAGAACCGACCTTTTTTTTATAGTACAACGTCAATGAGCTACCAGTTATGACTTGGATTTGCTATTATTTATTTTCAATGATGAGTTTATTGTGTCCAAGGCCCCCTTATTCTATAACTGCAAATGAAATGAAAGTGCTATGATTGTGTCAGAGCCCATTTACACCTTGCAAATCACCAGAAGGCTGTGTACGCTAGCCGGACATTGAGGAGACCTTGGTTAACGTCACGGTCTCTTCTGTATCGAGCTAGTAGACATTGCCTTCTGGGCAGATATTTAGAGGGGTTGAAGTATGCAGTATAGAGAAAACCAGTAGCGTCACTACTGAAAAAAAAAAATGTAAAGTTTCGACTATTTAAGGACTTTGTCTGTGCTTTGACAACAATAACGTGAGCCAACATGTTTACGCTGTCGGCAGTCGTATTGAAATGACTGTCGATTTGAGATCGCTAAAAAATTGATTTTGTTTAGTTAACGACCCTACCAACAGCTAGGCCTTTTCCAGTTCTTAGCAATGTTTTTCTAACTTAATTTACATTTTATTTTGTGATTACTTTTGTTTTATAATTTATAATGTTTATTATGCCACAGACAAGCCAAATCTAGGCTTTGTAGGCTCTGGTGTAGAAAAGATGTATCATTTCCATAAAAATGTCAATAAAAACAACAACATCAACGTATACGGAATTGTGGAAAAAAATGCGGGCCGCTTTAAATTCGTTTGAGTTATAGAATACCGGCCTATGAACCACCTGGAGATTCTCTTGTCTTTGTCTGCTACACAATCAACGCTGCATTTCAACAACCTATAGACATGTTTATAATATTATACAAGTTATTTACAGTTTAGTTTAATAGCACTGAGCTACAGTCTACACAATATATTTCATCGAAGATATATTATCGCCAATATATCCACTATTTTATTATATATACTTTATATATAGTACTTGACAAACTTCATGCAAATTGTGTCGAAGTGGCCATTGGCCTTCAAGAACAATTCATTTTGGCACATATATCATATATTCCAGCTACAGTGGTGAATAAAAAAATACTTTTCTAGATAAATTGAAATGAAAAAGTTGAATTAATATTATAATTTGAAATTATTGAAAATCTCAGATTTCCAGTGTTTTTTGCTCTATAAAATTTCCATTGGAATTATTGTGATTATAGACCTATATATGTTATCACAAAACATCTGTTGTTTATTTGTAATCGATAATTCTACTCTCTAGTTTCAAAACCATGTGTTGTGTAGGTACCAAAAAATCCAACATGTCATTTTCTAACAATATAAGTGGGGCTATTTTTACACCAGAAGCAGAGAAATTAAAAAATCTCTTACAATTTCCTTATATTTGGAAGTCACATGTCAGGGCCACTCTACGTTCCTTCAATACATCCACTGTAACCGTTGAGACTTCTCTCAGCTGTCATAATTTGTTTTCACAAAATAGCCTTCCATCTTTCTCGTTTCACAATCGTACGAAGTATCCGGGTGAATAATGTGTATATTTAATAAAATGGATTTCGTTTTTATTCGTATAAATATGGTAAGTAAGATCTCTTTGATTGAATTGAAATTCAAGTTTCATTCCATCTTCGTGGTAATCGCTAGAAATGAAAATTTTGATATCATCATTCATTACGTTCTTGTGGTGCTTAAATTATTCCTCATACAAGACTGAAATGATACAAAATATGCGTTTTTGACTTTCGTACCATTTAAACCTTCATCTTCTTTTTTAATGATGAATTCTCTTTTTTTTATCATAACCAAGTTTCTCGTAAACTGAGAAATATTAACCGACAAATGCTAACAATCATACGACGATTGACAACAAAAAAGTTCGAACAATTTCAAACGTTCTAGATTCTTAATAAATACAAATCCAATTAGAACGTATCAAATCAGCTGAATTCCGTGCTTACAAATAACCATTCAACAATATAAAGAAGTAAACAATTACGCAGCGACTAGCAAAATACTGTTACCGTACCTTACCCCAATCCCAGAACTCAAATTCAACGTCGTTCATTAAGAGGTCTCTTTACTATTTGCCCAATGTCGCAATATAAGCTATTTGCAGATGGCGCCAGTGCCAAAGTCACCTAGATCAACTAAGCAGGGTTCAAGGTCTTCTCGATCTCCGCCTACCGAAAACGGCCTTCTCCCATGTTGCGGATCCTGGGTAGTTGATCTAGGTGGCTCTGACATTACTGTCAACATTGTTGATTTAAAACAGCAGCCAAAACAGCTTTCAATACTGATATATTTCAAGTATCCATCTTCGCAGGTACGACTTCGAAGCATAAGTAAAAGTCTGTTTCTGTCCTTTGACACATGTTAAATCCTATGCATGGTCAACTGGTTTGACCAGGTAGTAAAGAGACTTTTACTTATGCTTCAATCCGTACCTAAGCAGTAGCCACCTAGCGCAGCTAGTGAAAGCAATTGACAGTAGAGAAAAAATGGCAGACTTTATCGTTGAATGTTAACCCACGGGACATCTCACCGTAGTGAAATGTAAAGTGACCTCTTAATATTATTCTTTTACTAAAAAAAAAAAAAAACATATCTCGATACCAACTGGAAATTACAGAAATAACAAATTCTTATCAGTAAAATTAACAATAACTATTATAACTATTGTATATATGTATACCTGTATCTGGAAAGAGGTCGTCTACCAACATAACAAACATAAATCACCGTTATAAAGCTGTGGTATTTTGAATCTTTCAGGAGGAGATTAACGTTTAGGAACACAACGACATTTTTCAAAAACATTTAATACGCAGAGCTGGGCAGAAAGTTTCTGTATACAATTATCGTTTTTTTTTTTACAATTATTCAGTTGGTAGACAACCATTTTCTCTTGTGAACACAAGTAAATACAGTTTGTAAGTGTGCTTACAGAATACTGTTGCTCGCTTCTCACGAATATGAGATTATAACTTGAGCTAAATGGAATTGTCAACTATTAAAGGGAGTTCGGAACGTTCAGATGACTCGGACAGAGAAATTCACGTTTTTTTTCTAGTCGCGATTAAAATATCAGCGCAACGAAGGCCATTTGGTGAAATACAATTTGCTCGGTGATTAGTTTCGAACGATGCAATATTATATCAACATTCTCATCATCGAGGAAAACAGATATTTTCAATAAAAACAAAATTATCAAGGACTCCCCTAGACCTTTGATTTTATGGACCTTCGTATCTTACTGGTATACTCGGAGCGATGTTAGAGTATAAAAAGATTGATCTGCCCCTAGTGGTCATATGACGAAACTCAGTATTCACCAACCGCAGAGGCGGAAAGAGCTACAACTTATCACTTCTCAAAGTTGAAGTGAGTGAACCCAAGACTAGTCAGATTTACTTTCATCAAGACTTTGTCGGCACAAAATACAAATTTTCAACAATAGGTATATGAAATAAAATGAAAATACGTCATTTCTAGTGAGTTCAAGTATTATTGATAGTGAAGTAAAAAATGGAATATTTACATAGGGGGAAAATTATGCCAAAAATAATGGGCTAGGCCCACCTTATAATGTAAAAAAAGTAAATTCCCATCATTTCATCAGGTTGGTTTCGTATTGTGTAAATGATTGGTATTTCAATTATTCGTTTATGAAGTTAAGGACATCACAATCCTGAAATTAAATTTTGATAAGAGTAACGATAAAGATTTCCCTGATAATTTGAGATAAAACTAAATATCATATAAAAATCATCTCAGTTTGGGAAATTGAAGTTAATGTTTTGTCCTACAGAGACCATGAGTCACGACGTAGGCATTTCTGATTCTGTATGGAAACATAAACAGATCAAATAATGTCTACGTCTCAACTTGGAAAAAAGGCCGGGTCTTGGAGGAAAAATAAATCAATTATAATTTCTGAAATTGAGATGATAATTTCTAGTCTTCTCTGAAATTGAGGAAATAAATATCGTCATTATTCCTTGAGATGTAGTTTCAGGTTTGTGATGTCTTCAAGGGCAAAGTGCCCTCCAATTTTCAATCGTGATGAGTAGGCCTACTATCATTAGAGACATGTAAAAATAGCAATTGCTATAAAAGTGACAAAATATAAAAGTGCTTTGAGGCATATTCATCTAACATTTCTTCATGTTTCTATACATTTAATGCTGTTCGATCATGTTTTTGAAAAGGCGACAAAGCGCTACAAACATCTGAGTCCGCTATTTTTCGTATTGGTGATATAGACGCTATATGTGGAATAAAGGTATTATAGATGCTATTTTCTGCAGAATATACCAATTGGGAAGTAAACAGGTGAAGTCAGTTAAGGAATTGTGAAAACCAAAGTGTATCTGCAAATGCAGGCGGCAGATGAGGCGTAGATTTAACCTGGGGGTGGACACCATTTCACTGAAACTATCAATTTGAGTGAACCACTTGTATGCCCATTGTGCGTTACATAATGGTTTTACCGGTACCGTACTGTTGTTATGCTACAGAACGTTGTTGCGGTACAAAACACAATGTTACAAAATGGAAGATGTATCAAAGTGCTACTTTTCAAATTTTAAATGCTTTGAAAAAAAATTGAAGCTATGTTGACATGTCTTTAACTATCATCCATGATCTACTGAGAATATCTTTTTAGTTGTGAAGATATGAGAATATTGTTATCTTGTATCGTTCAACAGTGAACACCGAACAACTGGTAGTTCACTAAACCGCCACCCATCTATCACGCGCTCATTCGAGCTTTGAAAACAAATGTTCTATTTCACTTTCTTCACTCAACTGACTTGTATTCCTGCTCACCAAGCAGATCGTTCGACGAAGAAGCAGAAACGAGCTGAATATTGAAACGCGACGTTATGCGACACCCGCGGCAAGAATCTGTCTACACACCTTGAGAGACGCTACAAGTAACACGCAAACGCAATCGGCCCGACACGATTCACTCGAGCTGATTAGACGACAGACACGCTCCAAGACAAGTCACAGGACGTCGAAATGAAACTGAGCCCCAACGAGAGGTTCTATTTCTTCCTTGCTCCTCGCCTTGCAAGGTTGCTTTCAGAACAACCGACCGTTTCAAAGAAGATACTTGTAAATATACTTGAGTAGTAATAGTTATGTGCTTGAAACTCAAAGAATTTGGCGGTGTTTTAGTCCTTTCAGAGGAACCTGTAGTTATAATTATTTATTCTGAACTAAGTTCAGTCCTTTTGATTGGAAGTCAAATATACTTTATACTAAATAAATTTAGGGCAGTAGCTCAAACTATTTCTTACGAAGTTAGATTGGCTTTGATTTTGTTGTCATTTGTTTGTTTAATTGGAGGTTATTGTTTAGTTGTTTTGTTTGTTTGGTTATAAGTATCCATCTTCGCAGGTACGACTTCGAAGCATAAGTAAAAGTCTGTTTCTGTCCTTTGACACATGTTAAATCCTATGCATGGTCAACTGGTTTGACCAGGTAGTAAAGAGACTTTTACTTATGCTTCAATCCGTACCTAAGCAGTAGCCACCTAGCGCAGCTAGTGAAAGCAATTGACAGTAGAGAAAAAATGGCAGACTTTATCGTTGAATGTTAACCCACGGGACATCTCACCGTAGTGAAATGTAAAGTGACCTCTTAATATTATTCTTTTACTAAAAAAAAAAAAAACATATCTCGATACCAACTGGAAATTACAGAAATAACAAATTCTTATCAGTAAAATTAACAATAACTATTATAACTATTGTATATATGTATACCTGTATCTGGAAAGAGGTCGTCTACCAACATAACAAACATAAATCACCGTTATAAAGCTGTGGTATTTTGAATCTTTCAGGAGGAGATTAACGTTTAGGAACACAACGACATTTTTCAAAAACATTTAATACGCAGAGCTGGGCAGAAAGTTTCTGTATACAATTATCGTTTTTTTTTTTACAATTATTCAGTTGGTAGACAACCATTTTCTCTTGTGAACACAAGTAAATACAGTTTGTAAGTGTGCTTACAGAATACTGTTGCTCGCTTCTCACGAATATGAGATTATAACTTGAGCTAAATGGAATTGTCAACTATTAAAGGGAGTTCGGAACGTTCAGATGACTCGGACAGAGAAATTCACGTTTTTTTTTCTAGTCGCGATTAAAATATCAGCGCAACGAAGGCCATTTGGTGAAATACAATTTGCTCGGTGATTAGTTTCGAACGATGCAATATTATATCAACATTCTCATCATCGAGGAAAACAGATATTTTCAATAAAAACAAAATTATCAAGGACTCCCCTAGACCTTTGATTTTATGGACCTTCGTATCTTACTGGTATACTCGGAGCGATGTTAGAGTATAAAAAGATTGATCTGCCCCTAGTGGTCATATGACGAAACTCAGTATTCACCAACCGCAGAGGCGGAAAGAGCTACAACTTATCACTTCTCAAAGTTGAAGTGAGTGAACCCAAGACTAGTCAGATTTACTTTCATCAAGACTTTGTCGGCACAAAATACAAATTTTCAACAATAGGTATATGAAATAAAATGAAAATACGTCATTTCTAGTGAGTTCAAGTATTATTGATAGTGAAGTAAAAAATGGAATATTTACATAGGGGGAAAATTATGCCAAAAATAATGGGCTAGGCCCACCTTATAATGTAAAAAAAGTAAATTCCCATCATTTCATCAGGTTGGTTTCGTATTGTGTAAATGATTGGTATTTCAATTATTCGTTTATGAAGTTAAGGACATCACAATCCTGAAATTAAATTTTGATAAGAGTAACGATAAAGATTTCCCTGATAATTTGAGATAAAACTAAATATCATATAAAAATCATCTCAGTTTGGGAAATTGAAGTTAATGTTTTGTCCTACAGAGACCATGAGTCACGACGTAGGCATTTCTGATTCTGTATGGAAACATAAACAGATCAAATAATGTCTACGTCTCAACTTGGAAAAAAGGCCGGGTCTTGGAGGAAAAATAAATCAATTATAATTTCTGAAATTGAGATGATAATTTCTAGTCTTCTCTGAAATTGAGGAAATAAATATCGTCATTATTCCTTGAGATGTAGTTTCAGGTTTGTGATGTCTTCAAGGGCAAAGTGCCCTCCAATTTTCAATCGTGATGAGTAGGCCTACTATCATTAGAGACATGTAAAAATAGCAATTGCTATAAAAGTGACAAAATATAAAAGTGCTTTGAGGCATATTCATCTAACATTTCTTCATGTTTCTATACATTTAATGCTGTTCGATCATGTTTTTGAAAAGGCGACAAAGCGCTACAAACATCTGAGTCCGCTATTTTTCGTATTGGTGATATAGACGCTATATGTGGAATAAAGGTATTATAGATGCTATTTTCTGCAGAATATACCAATTGGGAAGTAAACAGGTGAAGTCAGTTAAGGAATTGTGAAAACCAAAGTGTATCTGCAAATGCAGGCGGCAGATGAGGCGTAGATTTAACCTGGGGGTGGACACCATTTCACTGAAACTATCAATTTGAGTGAACCACTTGTATGCCCATTGTGCGTTACATAATGGTTTTACCGGTACCGTACTGTTGTTATGCTACAGAACGTTGTTGCGGTACAAAACACAATGTTACAAAATGGAAGATGTATCAAAGTGCTACTTTTCAAATTTTAAATGCTTTGAAAAAAAATTGAAGCTATGTTGACATGTCTTTAACTATCATCCATGATCTACTGAGAATATCTTTTTAGTTGTGAAGATATGAGAATATTGTTATCTTGTATCGTTCAACAGTGAACACCGAACAACTGGTAGTTCACTAAACCGCCACCCATCTATCACGCGCTCATTCAAGCTTTGAAAACAAATGTTCTATTTCACTTTCTTCACTCAACTGACTTGTATTCCTGCTCACCAAGCAGATCGTTCGACGAAGAAGCAGAAACGAGCTGAATATTGAAACGCGACGTTATGCGACACCCGCGGCAAGAATCTGTCTACACACCTTGAGAGACGCTACAAGTAACACGCAAACGCAATCGGCCCGACACGATTCACTCGAGCTGATTAGACGACAGACACGCTCCAAGACAAGTCACAGGACGTCGAAATGAAACTGAGCCCCAACGAGAGGTTCTATTTCTTCCTTGCTCCTCGCCTTGCAAGGTTGCTTTCAGAACAACCGACCGTTTCAAAGAAGATCAATCCACAAATCATGACAATACCATCAACCACCGGCTTGCAAAACCTTCACCATGAATATATATATATATATATATATATATATATATATATATATATATATATATATATATATATATATATATATATATATATATATATATATATATATATATATATATATATATATATATGTGTATATATATATATATATATATATATATATATATATATATATATATATATATATATATATATATATATATATATATATATATATATATATATATATATATATATATATATATATATATATATATATATATATATATATATATATATATATATATATATATATATATATATATATATATATATATATATATATATATATATATATTTTACAACAATTTGTAAAACTATTCAACGAATGATTAGAGAATTGTTCACACAATCGATTGAATGAACTTGATTCCATTACACAGAATACAATACACAATAAATCATCACACGACATTTCAACGACCGATGTCTTTCGTACATCCAGCATTGTGACTTCTGATATATTTCAACTTGAATCTGTGCCTCAACGTTATCGTAACACAACTTGCTCTGTCCTGTTGCTTAGCGAGCCCACAAGAAACGAACTATATATATATATATATATATATATATATATATATAGCAGTGCTTGGGTTATGATATAAACATATTGCGTTACGATCGCGCGGCCGAGAAAGAGTTCCGCCGTCACGTCAACACGTCAGTCAACGTGCACTGCGTAGACGAATCTCGCGTCGTCGTCGCGTCCTGGCTCTTCGACGCGTGCAATACCTGCCGGGGGTGCCTCCGTTTGTACGGCTCCCACCCGACCTGTCACCGTTGTCAGTGGGTGACGATAACGTCCGGAGCAGACTTGGTCGAGTCGACGCTGAACGGCCGCTTGTCGTCGCCGCCCTCCATCTCGATCACCGCCTCCGCGCGGAATCGCTGAGACTCGGGGTGCGGATACTGTCGGTGGTGCGTGTACTCTTTCGGCAGTCGCGGATCGTCCTCGCGTTTCCGCGACGCATTCGAAGGGTTCGTCTGATTGTGCGGCATCGTCGCGTAGTCGAACGGCGGAGGATTTCCGATGATGTTGTCGCGACGGTTGTCGCGGTTGTAGCCGAACGTGGAGAACTGTCCCACTGGCCTGTTGTTGTTGTTGTTGTTCTGATGGTGGTGATGGTGATGATGATGTTGTTGTTGGTTGTGATTGCGAGCTACGGGAGGCGGCGGAGGGGGAGGCGTTAAGCTCCGGTCAGAGTTCGTGTTCATGAATAGACTCTCCCGCGTTTGACACTCGCTATCCCGCATCTCCGGTATCGGAAAGTTCGACATTTCCAGGTCGTCTACGTTATCGTCGTCCGAGTTCGAGTTGTCTCGCATGAAGATGGCGTCGCCGTTTGCGTTGTTTTGGTCGGGCAGACGGGTTGCCCCAATGAGGATGGGCATGAGGTCGCCGGCACCGGGCACGTAGCACTCCTGCCCTGGCCCGACGGGCTCCTCGGAAGAGTTGCGGTCGCCGTCATCGTGCGGGTGGCGGGGGTGGGGGCGGTGGCGGGGGGAGCGGACGTCGTCGTTGCTGGAGTTGATGCTGCGAGGGAGGGCGCGTGGCGAGGCGGGGAGCTTGACGCCAACCTCGTCCAGACGGCCCTCGCGCGACTGGCGGAAGTTTTCCTGCAGCGAAAGAAGAAGAGGAGTCATCTGAGGGTTTAATGGGGCGTTAATGACCTGGTACAAATAGCTAATATTGATACAAGACATTTTTATAAAGACTAGTTATACTTGACAAAAATTCAAATTTCAACAATTATATTTTTTGAGTAATAAAAGATTGGTGAAGACTGGAAGATTGACTATCAATTGGAAAAAAGATTTGTTTGAAACCAATATCTATTTGCAGATAGACCTGTTTATGTTTTCACCCATATGCACAAGCTGAAACTGAATTAGTAGAAATTATCATTTTCACATGAAATTCAGCAACCAATGCTACTTCTTTGTAACAACCCAACACAAAGTAATAATTGTTTCCCAATAATGATGACGTTTTTTGGAAGGGTTATTTATGCAGGAACCGCTCGACACTCTGGATAAGAAAGGGGAAGACACGCATTCGGGGAGCTTGTTGAAAAAGAGGACTGGATCGCTGAATTTCATTACGAGACAACTCAAGGTGACAGGAATTATTGACTGAGAAGATAGGGCACATATAAAAAAGTCTCTAACCGGCACATGTAGCTGAGTTGTTAACGCACTTGCTTCATGTGACCCGGGAGGCATTGGGCATATCGGACCCGGTTTGATCCCCACTAACGTCCATCTTTAAAGGGTTTTTTCGTGGTTTCCCTCTGTAGTCTATGCTAATGCCGGGATGGTTCCCACAATATAGGCCACGACTGCTTCCTTCCAACTATCCTTCCCATTAACCATAAAAACTTTCATCTTATAATCCCGTCATCTCATTAATCATCCATCCGACACTAATAGATCTTGGTCATCATTACAGTACGTCGTTAAAACCCAATATAAATAAATAGAAAGTCTCTCACTGGACCTACAATGGAGTATGGTAGAACCGCCTGGGGTTCCAATGACAAATTGTCAAGGCCAGAGAGAACATCCAGAGAGTTGCCGTCAGGAGGATACTGGGAAGAGTCGGGAGGTGGCGAAGCATCAGGAACAGAAATGCAGTGGTGGAGAAAGATCGAGAAAGACCAAGGAAAATGATTGAACAACTGGCATGGGAAACTCTGGGGAAAATAAGAATTAAGGGTGGGTTTTGAGATTTCTTCATAGCAAAAAACAAGTTATTGGTTGGGAGGAACTGAGCCATAGAACAGGTATACGAGGTTGCAGAGAGGTACGAGGTGAGGAGATCGATTGGAAGTGGAGAGGGTATTTACACAAAGGTGAAGGTGGGTCAGAATGGATTCATCTAGAAGATCATATAAGGGACTGGAACGAGCTTGAGGGAAAAAGAATAAATGCAAAGAAAATTGAAGAATTCAAGAAAGTGTTGTACAAATATCATATATATATATATATATATATATATATATATATATATATATATATATATATATATATATATATATATATATAATTTATTTATTTATTTATTTATTCCGTTTATTTTCCTTTCCTTATAATCACGCACAACAGATACAACAGATTATATATATATATATATATATATATATATATATATATATATATATATATATATATATATATATATAGGCCTATCTATATTATATTATATATATATATATATATATATATATATATATATATATATATATATATATATATATATATATATATATATATATATATATATATATGTATATATATATATATATATATGTATATATATATATATATATATATATATATATATATATATATATATATATATATATATATATATATATATATATATATATATATATATATATATATATAATCGACTTGAAACTTTTTCTGCATACTGGTGGCGTCACACCAGAATAGGTTGGGATTGTTTTTCAAAGAATTCGGACGAACGTTTTTTCCGATTTTTTTTTTGATAAGTTTGGAAAATTCCCGGGAAAATACTTGGAAAATGAAAATTCTTCAAAAGCTTTGAAATTTGTACTGAACATGAATAGACCTGTCATACACATTCTCAGTGATTTTCACAACAATTGGATGAGAAATAAGGGAGAAAACACATTTATAATATAATTTTTCGAAAGTCAATCAAAGCTTTTAAGAAAACAATTAAATCTAAGCAACAAGTATCACCAATTAATTTAGAACGATCAAAAAGAAAGATGAATAAAACAGGAAGGCAGTGACATTTCAAACGTTTGGAGTAGGCCCAATCCAAGGTCCGTAGATGTGGATTGAGCTGACAGAATATTCAACATTCTAGATTTCCAAGCTCATCTCACAAAAACGCATATCCCGCTTTCTTTATGGTAACTATGGTAACTATTTCGACCAACTCCCATCCTCCCTCGTGTAAGACTAATCTGTAACAAATTTACTATCTCTCTATATTTTTTTATTTTCTTCAGTTTGTTTTGCTCAGTTCTTTATGTTACCTATGTGCTCTGCAATTTGTCAGGTGTACAAATAAAACAATGGAGAATAAATACAAAGCAATATAAACAAATGTATTCAGAGATTGAAAAGAGGTGATTTGTTTGTTTTGATCTAAAGCCTGGTCCATTACGCCTCAGTGCTTGATGAAGACGGAGTGAAAATAAAAGGGTTTCGAAAGTTGTTGAGTGAAATTGATGTTTTTCGGATGTTTGGCCGCGCGTCTTGCATAATGAAGACAAATCGGGTATTCATCGCTTAGATTTGTGCCCGGAGAGACATCAAGTGAGCAACAAAAGATCCGAAGAGACTTTACTACCAACCTGTTTCGAACAAAACAACGAAAAAAAAATGCAAATACTCTTTTATATGTAAGGATACGATCGAAAGGCATGTATTTAAAACTAGGCACACGCAGCATATGCGTTGTAAGATGAGCTAGATATCTGGACAAGAGTCGTTAAAGTAGTTCTACCTTTGTTACTTTATCGACTCTGGTATTCTACACACCTTGACGCATATAAAAAATACTTAATTTTTGAGCGAATATCGAATCTAGAAAGCAGTGGATCTTGGCAAAATAGTTCTGCTATTATTTCTATATATTTGATGAATAAAAAGAGTTGATTGATTTTTTTCTTCAAAAAACGACTGGATCGAATTAAATACAAAATGGTGATAATGTGTATCATTAATGTGTACATATTCGGATAATTTTTTTTTTAGAGAGTATTTATTTTTCAAATTTTCTTACCCAGCCTAATCTTATGTTTTTTTTTTTGAGATATTTCTCAAAATTGGTCAAACCGATCCATTCCAAAAACTATACAGTTCTAAGTTGGATGAGTTTGCCGTCAAAAGTGTCATGTCGATCAGTCAAACTCTGCTACCTGTGCAGTGCTTACAAAAGCAAACAGACAAAGCGCTATAAGAGTGGGATGGAGTCTTCGCTATCGTTCACCTAATTAGTGAAATGTTTCGAATTTTGGTAGTTAAATGCAATATTTCGTATTTTTTGAATTGTTTAATTTATATAATTAATATAATTAATATTATTTTCATAATTATATAGGTCTATATATATATATATATATATATATATATATATATATATATATATATATATATATATATATATATATATATATATATATTTATATATACATACTTTTTCACATTAAATTGGGTTTAACGACGCACTGTACTGATGATCAAGATATATTGGCGTCGGTGAATGATATATGAGATGATGGGATGATGAGATGAGAGGTTATTTTATTAGGTGTTTTCTGGATAGTGGGAAGGAGTCGGTCGTGGTCTGTGTTAAGGAACATCCCAGTATTGACCTGAACGACATAGAGAAACCACGAAAAAAACTATCAGGATTGTCGACCTTGGCGGGAATCGAATCCCGGTCTCCTGAATGACGGTTCAGTGTATTAACCACTCGGCCCAATAACAGTATGTTATACTTGTTATTAGATGAGCGTAGCGAAGATTCTATTTGACATACCGAAAAAAAATGGGCTTCGTTTTTTTTTTTTTTTTGTAATTTTGTATCAGGAAATAATACCAAAATCCAATTGAAACTTTCCCCACATATTTCTGTAATACCAGAATAGGCTGGGATTGTTATTCAGAAAAATCGGTCCAAAGTTTTTTTCGGAAAAAAATCGTGAAGTTTGAAAAATCCTTATAAGAATAACCCGAAGGAAAAATACTTGAAAACAAGAATTCTTCAAAAGCTCTCACATTTTCACCAAATATGAACAATACTATCATACACCTTCTCAGAAATTTTTACAACAATCGAATGAGAAATAACAAAGAAAACGCAATAAAAGTGTACATTTTTTTTGGAATATTTGGATCAATTAGTTTTGCAAAGTGTATATGCGACAGGTTGCAGCACTCTAAATATCAACAAGTTGCAGGTGAGGTTTTTGAACGTTTGAAGTAATCCAAGGTCCGTAGATGTAAATTGAGCTGACAAAGAATATTTTCCATTCTACATTTCCATACTTCTAAGCTCATCTCACAACGCGCATCCCGCGTTTTCCTAGTTTGTATGCGATTCAACATAGCGGGAACTTTTTGCCCTACGGAGAGAGAAGACACCTTAACAGTCGGCCAATTCATAACGAGCAAATGAAAAGCCAGAGTTAGAACAAGTTGTACTAATTTTGTAGATATTTGCACCGGAAATGTGTGAATAGACAAGTCCAAGTTGAAACGTTTGTAATGCTCGCTTCTTCCAACATCAACAACGCCAACGGACGTTGTGTAAATAGCGCTTCAGGTATAGTGTGAATAGCTCGTCCCTTCGTTAGTGTGAATAGCCGTCCCCTTCGTTAGCAGTGCTTGTAATGGCTATAGTCAAGTGTTAATAGCGTTAATCAATGGGCTTGTTTGGTCATTGAATCATTCAGATCATTCAAGTCTTTTTGACCTTTGACACGATATTGCTGACATTCTTTAAGGGGAACCTACACACCCTATATCCACAGCGAAACATTTTCAGTGTCAATGTGACACATGCACGATCGTGATGGCTTTCTGGATGAACGTATTGTAGTGAAACTGCTTCACACCATTCAGAGAAGTATCTTATAAAATACGTTAGATCCATAATAAACATTCATAACATGTTACGTGTTATTTGTATGTAACGGTACGCTGTGAGGTGGAAATATCGAGTGTTACTGTTACATACAACTGATCATTCCACATTTTTTTATTATGAGACATGAGTCATTCGCATTTTTGACAAATATTGTACGCATCTTGTGACGTATTTTTCATTTCAGTATTTTGCACTGTTCAAGTTTTGTGATAATTTATATCTGTGAAATCACCCTGGCGGGAATTTTTTGCCCTGAGTAAGATGATAACGCCTTTATTGTTCGTGCTTTATTGGATGAGCGTAGTGAATATTCCATTCCACATACCGAAAAAAATGGGCTTTTTTTTTTGTACTTTTGTGCGCGGCATATAGGTCAGGAAAAATTACCTATCGACTTGAAACTTTTTCTACATATTTCTGTCATACCAGAATAGGCTGAGATTGTTATTCAGAGAAATCGGTCGAAAGATTTTTCCGGAAAATAATCGGAAAGTTTTAAAAATCCTCATGAAAATAACCCGGAGGAAAAATACTTGAAAAAACAAGAATTCTTCAGAAGCTCTCAAATTCTCACCAAATATGAACAATACTATTATACCGTACACCTTTTCAGTGATTTTTGCAACAATCGGATGACAAATAACAAAGAAAACGCAATAAAAGTGTACATTTTATTGAATATTGGGAGCAATTGGTTTTGCAAAGTGTATATGGGACACGTTGCAGCACTATATATATCAACAATAAACAGGTGAGGTTTTTGAACGTTTGAAGTAATCCAAGGTTCGTAAATGTGGATTGAGCTGACAGAATATTTTTCATTCTACATTTCCATACTTCTAAGCTCATCTCACAACGCGCATCCCGCGTTTTCCTAGTTTATGATCATTCCAGCTGAAGAGACCATACACTTAACATTGATTACTGTTTGCTTTACGACCCCACCAGCAGCTAGGTTATACGGGGGAACGAATATGCAGGTGATAATCAGACTATAGGAAGTGATGATAAGTGAAAGGATGTTCAAGCTAGCTTTCCATGAAGAAAGCGACTGCCAAACTTTGCGTGTCGAATTTGCATAGCTGTTTCCATGATGTGCGAAATAATTCCGCAATTCTAGCGCATCCTAGTGATTTCATTTTGAACATGAGAAGTGATCCTACCGCATTCTGGTGGCTTTCTATAAAACTATTTTTAAATGATTAATATAAATCAATATAATGATTAAATGATATAAAAATTTATAAATATACATTTTTAATTATAAAACCAATTCTTGAACATTTTTTACGACTGTTTAGACGAACAAGATTTGACAGTCGAAGCATTCGATGTGACGTAAACGGAAGTAGACACTAGCGATCATAGGAGTGAAACCTGGAAACCATATTCTATTTCTGCTATATTCAAAAAAGTTGACTTTGGCTCAACTCGTCTTGGCCGCCATGTTGCAAAATTCCAACATGGACTCTCAGTGGTTATCGGGTCTGTGATTGGCTATTGACTAATTTGTTTCGTTTCATTTCGTTTCGCTTCACAAACATATTTATGGAAAGGAAGCTTCATACAAAAAAACATGCCTTATGCGGGAGTTGAACCCACGCCCAACAGTGACTTTAGTTTGTAAAGCGGCGCCTCGGCTGGCTCACTTGATATTCATATTCTTGATTTTAATTCAATTAAAACGGAGAAACAATAATAACTAACGGGCCAAGTTACTGCAGTAACATAACAGCTGGTGGAAAACGCAGCTGAAAATAAATTGAAGTATGAATATATTAGTTTTCAAGAGTTTATTCTCTCCTCAAGTCATTAGATCATGTCTACCAACCCGGCGAGTGGAAACTAAGCGGTCATCACAGATACCAACTGCTTTCAAAATTAAATAACTTAAAATGGGATTTTAAGGCCGGTTATAGCTAATTCAGGCGTCTCCAGTTTCTATAGGGCAAGAAATTTCCGCCAGGGGGATTTCACAGATATGAATGGTCAAAAAACTTGAACAGTGCATGTTACAAAATTAGCAAATGAATCACAAGATGCAAACGATATTATATATATAATGATATAATATAATGATATAATATATTATATAATGTATATAATTATAATGTATATAATTATATGTAAAAATATTATTCAATATCATGTAATTATATATATATATATTATATATATATATTATATTATATAATTATATGTATTAAATTATATAATTATATTATAATATATTATATATATATATATATATATATATATATATATATATATATATATATATATATATATATATATATATATATATACATTATTATTTAATTATATAATGATATAATTATAAATGATAACGAGTCAAATGTTATGATAATCATTTACCAGCTTATTTAAAAACACTTGACAGAGACGATTAAGAAAATGCATTGAAGATATATCTCTTGGAAAAATCTTACTACAGTATCAATGAATTTCTAGCCATCTGACTTGTTTTTATTGTGCTCTTTGCAATTAAAATGTTTTTATATCCGACTTGGTTTATACAATACCATTGTAAGACAAACCGTTAAATAAATACAAATACAGATAAAAAAGGTGGAAAGATCACTTGTATATACGTGTAACAGTAACAATCGATGTTTTTCGCCATCAATATTTCTATTTCACAGCGTGCCGATACAAATAACACGTAACATATTGTGAATGTTTATTATGGATGACAGTATTTTATAAGATATTTTTCAAGATTTTATTTTTATAAGATATTTATAAGATATAAGATAGTTCTCTGAAAGGTGTGGAGCAATTTCACTACAGTATATTCAAACGTATATACAACGTATATACAATATATTACAATATATTTGAATATATTCAAATAATCGTTTATATATACATTGACACTAAAATTGTGACGCTATTGGTGGGTCCCATCCAGTTAGTGTTATTCTGAGAGTTAGTGAAAACAAACAGCATTGGGTAACCATGGTGATTGCACTCGTAACTAACGGGCTTCATTGACGACATATAACAATACAGTCTTTCTCTGCTACAGCTTTTCTCAACTCACAGTGCATTAGTTTCACGATATTTCTGTCAGCGGAAAACTTTTAACAACTTTCAAAATAGTGAAGCGCTGAAACTTGTTAATGTAATAGTTTCGAATTGTCATTATTCGTTCAGTT
Organism: Brachyptera risi; assembly: GCA_964007535.1. Taxonomy (NCBI): domain Eukaryota; kingdom Metazoa; phylum Arthropoda; class Insecta; order Plecoptera; family Taeniopterygidae; genus Brachyptera; species Brachyptera risi. The sequence continues at coordinate 31,539,397 of OZ023337.1, forward strand.
CATTGATGACCTCGTTTACTTGTAAACTCAGTCACGAGTGTACTTAAATATGTTTGAAGTTTTAATTCAATTGATTACTTGTTGAGGGAATTCGACATATAAATAAATAGTATAAATATAATATATATATATATATATATATATATATATATATATATATATATATATATATATACATATATATATATATATATATTCCCTATAAATAGGGAATTTGTCATTTTCTGTAACGAATTGTATCCTAGGAAAACGCGGGATTTGCGTTGTGAGGTGAGTTTTTTAATATTGAGTTTTAACGACGCACTGTAATGATGACTAAGATCTATTGGCGTCGGATGGATGATTAATGAGATGATTGGATGATGTGATGAAGGTTTTTATGGGTAATGGGAAGGATATTGGGAAGGAAGCGGTCGTGGGAACTATCCCGGCATTAGTCTATAGACTACAGTGGGAAACCACGAAAAACCCATGTAAAGATGGACGGTGGCAGGGATCGAACCGGGTCTGATATGCCCACTACCTCCCGGGTCACATGAAGCAGGTGTGTTAACCACTCAGCTACCTGTGCCGGTATGAGATAAGTTTGAAGTACGGAAATCCAGAACGAAAAATATTCTGTCAGCTCAATCTACATCTATACAGACCTTGGAGCGTCACTGCCTTCCTGTTCCATTCATCACTCATTTTAATAATTTTAATTGATTGGTGACTTGTTGCTCAGATTTGATTGGTTTATTAATAGATTTATTGATTGATTTGAAAAAAAACTACATCATAAATGCGAATTCTTCGTAGTTTCTTATCCGATTGTTATAGAAATCACTTGGAATGTGAATGATACTTGTTTTCATATTCAGTAAACTTTCAGAGCTTTCGAAAAAATGTTTCTTTTCCAAGTATTTTTCCTCCGAGTTATCTATTATATTTAAGATAAAAATAATGTAATATTATAATATTATATATATATATATAAGTGAATTGATATTATATATCTCCACAGATAAACCCAATGAGGGTTTCGTGGAACCTCACAAGAGTACCCTTTATTGTTATAACGTTTTTATTTGAATCAATAAATAATAATGATAAAAAGTTATATCATTAAACAAATTATTGAAAAAACGAATTTTGCAAAATTGTACCTTATAGTAAATAAGGATCAAAATTTAAAAAATCAAATGTTGATATCATAGTAATATCTTATATGAAGATTAATTATGTATCATTTATTATTACTAGTCAAACGCGAAATATGCGTTGTGAGATGAGCGAGATATCTCAATAAGGTATAAAAGTGCTCAAAGTAGTTCTACCCTTGCTACTTTATCGACTCTGGTATTCTACACACCTTGATATCTGAATAAGCTATTAAAGTCGTTAAAGTAGTTCTACTCTTGCCACTTCATTGACTCTGGTGTTCTTCACACCTTGACGCATATAAAAATACTTCATTGTTGGTCAACTCTTGAATCTAGAAAGCAGTGAATCTCGACAACTTAATTCTGTCACAATTTTTATGATATATTTCATGAATATTATCAGTCATTTTATTTTTTTTCTTCAAAACGACTGATCAGAATTGCTTAAAAAATCGTAATAATGTGTAAAATTCATGTATACACATTTAGAGAGAATTTCATTCCATTTGTAGAGATTTTATTTTTCAACATTTTCTGCCCAGCCAAAGCTTATGGGGTTTTTAGAAACTTTGAGATGATGATTCTCAAAATCGGTCCGACCGATTCATTCCAAAAACTATACAGTTCTAAGTTGGATGAGTTTGCGTGTACAAAAAAGTTTCATGTTGATCAGTCAACCCTTGCGACCTGTGGAGTGCTTACAAAAAAAAAAAAAAAAAAAAAAAAAAAAAAAAAAAAAAAAAACACACAGACAAAGCCCTATAAGAGTGGGATGGAGACTTCGCTACGCTCATCAAAAAGAGAAGTGAAGAAGTATTTTATTTGTTTTTATTATATCAAGTTAACTAGCTGCTATCCAGACATTTCTTGTGATTAGTAGACCCACAGGCAAGTCTTGTTATGACTTTATGGGTCTACGATATTTGTAAATAACTCATATTTTGTGCAATAAAAATCTTCACAAAAAAAAAGAAATCATTATTCTTATTCTTATTATTAATGTTATTAAAAAACATAGAACATGAAATAACATGGAGGAAATCCGATGTAGGCGTTTTAACGCGGGTGGAGGTGCCGAGTTTTGATCTATCCTTTTTTTTATTTTACTTTTGAACCGTATACCACTTCATACAAAAACATGTTTATGTGTTTTAGTTACATTGCGTGGATTCCAAGATGCAATGTAATGATGGCCAAGAGATATTGGCGTCAGTAAATGATGTATAAACAGTGCAATTAAATAATTACTCCCATATTAATGAAGTGCTATTATTGGAGTATATTTCAGTGGAACCTCATTTGAACGTTTTTCAGGGGACCAGACTGAAAAAGTGTATTAATGTCGAAAACTTTCTAATGAAACTATTCAACATGTGGAGCATATGGGTTGGATCCAAAAAATAGAGCTTAAAAATGTAATAAACGTATAAACGAGAAACTTATAACTGACGTTCTACTGTATTCCATTCTCTTCACCACATGGTCTACATTCGAGAAAAATTCTTCCGGACGTTGTTTCGAGTGCAGTGGCACGAGAAGGGGGTGGAGGGAGAGGAGGAAGAGGAGGGGGAGGAGGAGGGGGGGACTCACCTGTATGATCTTGTGGTCGTGCATGAGCTTGCGCACGCAGTTGAACACGAAGGCGAAGCACATCCCGAACATGATGAGCGTGAAAACGACCAGGATGATGATGATGTGGTCCGAGCTCAGGATGATCTCCAGCTGA
>OZ023337.1:31547264-31562264 GCA_964007535.1 Brachyptera risi
TATTTTTCATTCTACATTTCCATACTTCTAAGCTCATCTCACAACGCAAATCCAGCGTTTTCCTGGTACGTCACAGTGAATTAATATTCACTGAATACACAACTACGTCTCGTCCTGAAAAATAAAAATCCCCCCCAAAATACCACAACTATACGAATCGAACGGGGATATTCATGTTTGTCATGTTGGTAAATGAACTTATTCTTTCGTGAACACAATTGTAGCTGGAATTAACATGATTTATCCGTCAGAAGCGCTGTTAAAAACAATATATATTCTAATACAGCAACTAAACCGGGTAAATAGATTAGAGAGCGAGTTAACAACTTGTTAAAGTGCGGATTAGAGTTAGCACCGAGATTAGTGTAATAGAATAACAAGAGTATTAACAACTTTAAACTGAAGTTTAACTAACTCCAAGTTGATGTAGCCGGTGGGATGTTGAACACGCAGTTTACGAGATTTTAATTGACTGATTAGGAATTTAAGTAGTTGCTTAACTTGATTAACAGCGATTAATTCGATTCGATTTGATTGGCTATATATTAATATCGTAACTATGGGAACACGCAGGATATGCGTTGTCAAATGAGAGAGATATTCATATGGAATGTACTGACAGTTATATACTTACCTTGATTTTGAAACTATCACTTTATAATTCCTTATTCATTCATTCGTTCATATAATTTCACTCACAGCTTTCCTTGTTCCAAGTAACCTGTTGATTCTTATTGATAAACCTTGATATTGATAGGCCTATGAGTCAGTTTTTCAATATGGCCTATTGATTTTCTTTCTTAAAAAAATTAACGACAAATCAAAATGTCACTCAAGTGAGTGGAATTCTTGCACTTAATTAATATATTTCAAAAGAGTTTAAATATATATATATTTTGTATATATATATTTGATATATTATTATATGTGATATATTTTGAATATTATAATTGATATATTTTGAATTGATATCACCTTCCACAAAGTGAAATGATTTCTCAAAAAATAATGCTCGTGTTGTTCATTAAGGTGTTCCCTGCCTCCATAGGGCATAGAGTTCCCGCCAGGGGGATTTTACAGATATAAATGATCACAAACTTGAACCGTGTAAGATACAAAACTAACAAATACATCACAAGATGCAGACAACATTTGTTGAAAATGCTAATTACTCAAATTTTATAATAACAAAGGTGGAAAGTTAACTCGTATGTAACACTAACACTCGATATTTTCACCTCACAGCGTACCGTCACATACAAATAACACGTAACATGTTGTGATTGTTCATTATGGATCAACATTATTTTATGAGATAATTATCTTTATTTATTTATTTATATTGGGTTCAACGACGCACTCTTCTGATGACTACGATCTATTGGTGTCGGTGGATGATATATGAGATGGTGGGATGATGAGATGAGTTATTAGAATATGTTTTTGGATAGTTTGGAATAGTGTCAATCAACTTCACTACAATACGTTCATCCGGAGAGCCAGTACGATCGTTTACATTTTAGGTTGATACTGAAAATGTTACCAGTTGGAGCTACTCCAACCTTTTTAATTCTTGTTCCTAGTCAAAACATTCAATTAAGTTCTATGTAGGTAGTAGGTAATATATATTAAATACAATAATTATATAATAAAAATACAAAAAATAAAAATACAAAAATATTAAACACTTATTAAGTGCTAGTAAATAAAGCACAAGAATTATATTCAAGAAAGCTTTTCAACTGTGTTTAGATAATATCGTATTTAATCAGCTACATAGATCTTGATAGGTTAATAATAATTAGTGTTACTTCAATTATAATCAAAGTGACGCAGTATAGCCTGATTACTTTCAAAGAGCTCAGAAACAACAAATAGATAAAACACTCGACCTGGATTATTAATTGAACCTTTACTAGGAAGATAAACAGACGTGTAAACTAGTCTCGTACTGATGAAAGAAAGCAGGTCGTCTACCAACATAATAAACACAAACATCATCGTTATGTTTTTATTGAGAAAATAACAAAATAGGGGACTTCATTTATTCTTAGTTGTTGGTTACCATATAAAATTATACAAATATTTCTTTCAACTATTTAATTAGGAAAACGCAACAAATGCGGTGTTGGATGAGCGCTATAGACATATTTGTGAGAAATATAATGAATAACTATAGTATACACACATTGATTTCGAAACTATCATGTCCTGCCTTCCTGTTTTATCTAGCGCTTATTTCAATCTTTTTACGATTTGATTGATTCTACCTATTACTCTTCTTAATAAGCTTTAAAAGCCTTGTACTAGCTGTGAAAAAAAATATATCGTGAAATTTTCTTGAAAACGGCTGATCTGATAAATGTGAAACATTAAAATAATGTTTACTATCGATGAACTCGAATTCCTTGAAAAAGTTTCCCTGTGGATCATTGTTATGAGGATTTTTGAAAATTGAAAATTATTTCATCAAAATTTTTCTCAAAAGACGTCATATATGACTGTCGAGTTTCAGCAAGAAATGTTATTTGTTGAATTTTTATTAAATATGAATATAAATATGAATATAAATATAGATATGTTTCGAAAAAGCACTTCCATTTTTCAAGTATACGGTAAAATTGAGTCTTCGCTTCGCTCATGCAATAGAATTAAACTAGTTGGTCTGATAAAATAAAATTACACATATCTGAAGATTATTACAAAAAAATTGTATTTAAAATTTGATAGACACCACAAATGACAATGTTTATTTTCCTGATTGATTATATTATTAAAATTAAATTAAAATTATATCATCAAATTATATAATATGAATTATATTATATTATAATTAAATTTTTCAAAATTAAATTAAAATTGATTAAATTGTCCTCCAGGACTTGGCATTTATTCTTTGTCGTGACGTAGACATCACTCGATTCTGTTTATGTTTCTATACAGAATCGGTGATACCTACGTCATGAATCATCTCTGGAAGACAAATAAATCAATAATCATTTATTAAATTGAGATAATAATTTCTGGTATCTCCCAAATTGGGTAAATAAATATTTTTATTATTAATTCAAATTTAGTTTTTAGGGTTTGTGATGTCCTTTAAGATCTAATACGTCAGAATGTATCACAAAAAATTGATATTACGCTAGATCACATCCAGAGCTCTGTCGACCAATCACATGGCTGGGATTAATCAACACGTAATTACAAACAAGAAGAATGTTAATTAAAAAGTTGTAATTATAAATGAAATATTTATCTTGATTTTCAGACGAGCTTAAGCGAGGATTCAATTTGATATACTGAAAAAAATTGGTGTTCGTTTTTATGTTTTTTTTTTTTTATGTTTTTTTGTCGGTTCTCCACAGGTCAAACGGCTACAGCTATCAACTTCAAACTTTTTTTCGTCATGGTTCCTCATCTAACTTAGATCTGTATAGTTTTGTGGCATTATCGGATGGTAACTTTTTTTTTTATGAATTTTAGAAATTTCAAAAATCCCCATTAGAATAACCCGGAGGAAAATACTTGAAAAATCAAAATTTTTCAAGACCTCTCAAATTTTCGCCGAATATAAAGGAAACTATTAAGCACATTTTGAGAGATTTTTCGCATCAATCGGATGAGAAATAACGAAGAAAACGCATTTATAAAGCATTTTCCCATCAATTTAGGCTATTACGGTAACCAATTAAATCTATAGCAACAAGTGTCACCAATTAATTCAAAACGATTGAAATGAATGAAGAGGAAGGCCGTGACATAACTGATTCTCGTAAGGTTTTTGAACGTTTGGAGTGATCCAAGGTCTGTAGATGTAGATTGGGTTGACAAATTATTTTTCATTCTAGATTTCTATACCCCTAAGCTCGTCTAACAACGCGCATCCCGCGTTTTCCTAGTTAGATTAGTAGTTGTATAATTTGTTTTGTGCTAGAAATACGCTTCCGGACGTTTGAAGTTTGGTTGTGAATATACAGTAGATCTACAACTAGACAACTGAACATTAAACAAACATACATACATATGTCTAGACAGATATGTCAGACAGTATGATTCATTTGTATTCAGTTCTTATTAGACGAGCTTTAGCGAGAATTCAATTTGACATACTGAAAAAAATTGGTGTTCGTTTTTTTTTTTTTTTTTTTTTGTTAAATGTTTTTTTGTCGGTTCTTTACAGGTCAAACGGCTACAGCTATCAATTTCAAACTTTTTTTCGTTATGGTTCCTCATCTAGCTTAGATCTGTATAGTTTTGTGGCATTATTGGGTGGTAACTTTTATTTTTATGAATTTTAGAAATTTCAAAAATACCCGTTAGAATAACACGGCAGAAAAAAAAAATTATTTTCAAAAAACTTGAAATTCAGTGTGAAGTTGAATAACATCTTTATACACATTTCTGGAAATTCTCAGCTTGATCGGGTCAGCCATTTCGAAGAAAAAACATGAAATGCGCTAAATTGGTACCACTTCAAAGCCGTTTTTACCCATTTATAACTCAAATGTTACCCAATTGGCAAATTTAGGCAAAAGTTTGGCAATGGAGTCGACATACAATTACTTTCCGCTCGTCTAACAACGCGTATATAGCGTTTTCCTAGTTTGTATATTGATTTATATTGCTTTGTCATTTATGTGTAATATGTTATCACCCCCCCCCCCTCCCTCCCGCTTCCACGACCGACTCCATCAACTATCCAAAAACACCTAATAAAATACCTCTCATCTTATCATCTCATATATCATTCACCGACGCCGATAGATCGTAGTCATCAGTATAGCGCGTCGTTAAACCCAATAAATAAATACAGAAAACTCTTTATCTTTGCACAACTAGTTACAATAAACTACCTGCCTACGTAACTAGCTTAAGAAGCCGCAGGCGCTCTACACGGGCTCGTTGTTCGCTCGCTTAAGACACGAGTCTGACATGCATCGAGTGCTAGGCGCAACCTGTTGTCTAGCCCGCCGAACTCATATTCACGTAAACGCCGTTGATTCCTTTACTCACACTTTTGATATAATTCACAGTCTATATTTTTTTTCGGTATTCAAAAATATCTATCTACGTTTTCGTAAATTAGACATTTTTCCATTTTCCATTTGAAGAATTTGAAAAATCACAAATTCTTGGTTCAAAATTCTGTATTTACGGTAACCTTGGTTTTCAATTACTGACAGAATGCAAAAACACTCATATTGATATCACAAAAATTACGGCCGTGAGAGTTTGCGGCGTGAAATACGAGCGCCAAACTTTCATCATTCCACCACAGTTGGAAATCTCTACTACTTGAGAACCCCTTCTATGATCTCAATGAATTTCTTCTTCCCAAGCCACACTATACAAGCATTTCATCGTCATATCTATTTACTATTCTTTTCGATCATCTCTTTCCCTCTAACTTATTCATTTTTATTTTTCAAGTTTCGATATTTCCCATATTTTCATCAGCTGCAAATCTATGGAACAATAATTTAAAAAAAAGCTAATCAAACAAACAAATCAAACAAACAAACAAATGACTGAGCGTTACCATAGCAACATAGCGAAGTGAGAAACAAACACAGATTGGGAATGGTCATAATATCTATTGAGATTATTAAAGAAGCTTCTATATCTAAAGTAATTTCACGCTCCAATAATGCTCAAATAATCAAGTTCGTCTTCTTTTTCATCAAAACATGAATTATGTTTTTCTCTTTGTACATCAGATTTCAGCCGTGGAACCAGACACGTCTACACCAGGAGGTGGCAAACTAATAACTACATCCGAACTCAGACGGGCGTGAGTTCGAGCCTCGCTGTGGGCATTTGTTCTATCATCAGTATCAGTATGGTTTCATTGCCACCAGATGGTTCGTAATCCCGTATAAACTAGCTGTTGATGGGGTCGTTAAGTACAATTAAAAAGAAACAATGTGAATCTAAATTTTATATATTTATATTGGGTTTAACGACGGACTGTACTGATGACTACGATCTATTGGCGTCGGTGAATGAGATGATGGGATGATGAGATGAAATGTTATTTTATTAGGTGTTTATGAATAGTGGTAAGGAGTCGGTTGTGGTCTGTTTATAAGGAACCATCCCAGTATTGACCTGAACGACAGAGGGAAACCACGAAAAACCCCTATCAGGATGGTCGATCATAGCGGGAATCAAACCCCGGTCTCCTGAATGAGGGTTCAGTGTATTAACCACTCGGCTATACGTCTCAGTGTGAATCTAAATGTTCGATGAACTTTTATATAATTTCAAAAATGTTTTTTATGGAAAAAATAATTATGAGAAAATCATGACTCGGAACATCTGTTGTCGGAATTGGAGGTGAAATCATCGTTATGAACTGAGAGAAATCATATCAAGTCAGGGGATTTCACAAAATGTAAATGTAAATGTAAATGTAAATGAAATGTTAGCAGTACAAAATACAGAAGTTACTTCCTTTCATTACCACTACACTACGCACGATCGGTATTTCTAAAGATTTGGCCGGTAACTTGTTACATATTTTCAACATGGAAGGGATGGCAAGTGGAGACACCATATCAAACCAGTAAACCGACGCAACCCTCAATACATCATGGTCACGAAAATACTGCACTCAAATAATTCAAGAAAAATCAATTCAGAAACTAATTGAATCGAGAGAAAGTTCAGGACCCTTACCTAATGAATGTCGTGCTAGGCCTAGCTAGCTCCAAGAGGCTAGAACTTTGATTGGTTAATGTTTACTAGGAGAGCTACTTGTCATGGCAACGTGTCTGATCTCTGTGTATTTCCACTGTTGTTAGCACAAAATCCCAGCCCTGCTTGTGAGGTGGGCTTCGAAATGTGATGAATTATTCAGTCCAAGAGACCGTGGATTTGTTTTCATGATATATTGTCATTGTTGGTAGCTTTTTCAGTGAATATTACCCAATCAAAGTCCTAGCCTCTTGGAGCTAGCTAGGCCTAGCACGACATTTATTAGGTAAGGGTCCTGAGCGTCCCGTTCGAGGAGAAGCCTTCTGGACCCTTAAGCCTCTTGAAATAACGTGCTAGTGCCAGGCCTGGCTAGCTCCAAGAGGCCAGGACTTGGATTGGTTGATGTTCACTAAAAAAAGCTACCAACAATGACAATATACTATACAAACATATTCACGGCCTCCTAGACTGAATAATTCATCACATTTCGAAGCCCACCTCACAAACAGGGCTAGGATTTTGTGCTAACAACAATGGAAATACACAGAGATCAGACACGTTGCCATGACAGGTAGCTCTCCTAGTAAACATTAACCAATCAAAGTCCTAGCCTTTTAGAGCTAGCTAGCACTAGCACGAGATGTATTAGGTAAGGGTCTCGGTGATCGTAGCATCACTTATAGCGTTGCATTTTTTCATTTCATTTAATTTTCTCGTCACTTTCTTTTTTCTCATCTCCTCTCACTTTTCTCTTTCTCACCGGGCTCCCTCCATTTGCTTGAAACATTCAGAAATGTTGACAGCCGTGGTAAATTACACGGACACGAACAGAGACACAAAATGATCTCGCTGTCGACCCGCCTTAAAACCCTAGCATCTACTCATTCATTCAGGTAAGAGGTCTTGGAGAAATGTATGATGATATCCCACTTTACTCGTCGTCTAGGAGATAGAATAGTAAACAGTTACCATAGCAACTATACGGTAACTACTCGGTTAAAACTGTGCGTGCGACTCTCACTGTAATGTATGATTGTCATTTATATTCATTCTACTATAAATGATAATGCAATTTCCTTTTTCATTTGATAATAACAGTGGCGACATTAACAAATGTCGCGTGTTTGAGAGAGAGAGAGAACTTTAGAGAGTGAATGAGTGAGAAAGAGAAAAAAACAGAGAGAAAGAGAGAGGGGAAAGAGAGAGCGAGAGAGAGAGAGAGAGAGAGAGAGAGAGAGATAGAGAGAGAGATGGGAAGAGAGAGTGTGAGAGAGAGAGAGAAAGTGAGAGAGAGAGAGAGAGGGGTGTAAGAGAAAATGAGTGAGTGAGGAATAGAAAAAGAGAAAGTAAGAGAGTGAAGAGAGAGTAGAGAGAGAGAGAGAGCAAAGAGAGAGAGAGTGAGTGATCGAGAAAGAGAGAAAAAGAGAGAGAGAGAGAGAGAGAGAGAGAGAGAGAGGGGGGGAGTAAGAGAGAGTGAGTGAGTGAGAAAGAGAAAGTGAGAGAGTGAAGAGAGAGAAAGAGAGAAAGAGAGGGAGAGACAGAGAGAGAGAGAGAGAGAGAGAGAGAGAGAGAGAGAGAGAGAGAGAGAGAGGGGAGTAAGAGAGAGTGAGTGAGTGAGAAAGAGAAAGTGAGAGAGTGAAGAGAGAGAAAGAGAGAAAGAGAGGGAGAGACAGAGAGAGAGAGAGAGAGAGAGAGAGAGAGAGAGAGAGAGAGAGAGAGAGAGAGAGAGAGAGAGAGAGAGAGAGGGGGGGGGGAGTAAGAGAGAGTGAGTGAGTGAGAAAGAGAAAGTGAGAGAGTGAAGAGAGAGTGAAGAGAGAGAAAGAGAGAAAGAGAGGGAGAGAGGGAGAGAGCGCGAGAGAAAAAGAGAGCCGTAGGCTATAGTTCTATTCCGATGTGGACGTGGAAATGGCTAGAACAATCATTTCTGCAGCCACCACGTTCTATTTACATGTCATTAACTTCTGAATGTCCTGGAAATGTCCTGGAAATGTCCTGGAAATGTCCGAATGCGGAATGAAATATTATTTTGACGTCGTGACTCTGGCATCTCACACGGAATGAGTTGTGACCACTGTTAGTGTTGGTAAATACAGACGAAGAGAAGACAAAGTTTAACGGACCGGAAAACAACATATTTCAACATTTGTACCGTCAATTTGTTGTTGCATAAATACATAAAGACAACACATATGAACTTTCTTGTAATGATGGTATCTATATCTATATCTTAAGGGGACAATGACAACTATTTTTTTCGATATTTTTTTTTTGCGCTCGATTGATAGCATAATGTTTCAATAATTATATACTGCAAGACTCATCAAATTATTCGAAGTGGTTCTAATTATATACATTTTTTCATCAATCACTTTGTAGGCCTACTTCTCAAATTTCAATCCGACCCATTTTTGACAAATTTTTTTCAAATGCGTTCATCTCAGAATATTGTTTTTTCAAACGCCGGTACCTGGATCTCTGAAACTATTGAAGATAATTCTCTTCAATTTTTACCACATGTTGGTACAAGTGTGCCATACTTGTGTAGAGCTTTTTTTCTGTCTACTCACAAAATCATCAGAAATAAAAATTGTTATATGCTCAAAAATGTATGTTTTTCTGAGACTTTCTGAAAAAATTTGAATTACATGTAATTTTATTTAAGATTTTTTCATTTCTGAGTGCAAGTGTAAAAAGATTTTGAGTAACTACTGTGAAAGTTTCGTGCAAGTACCTCTCGTAGTTTGTGAGGAACAGGTACCGGCGAAGTGGCTATTTAACGTTGTCAGTATAGGGCTGTCAATGTCCCCTTAATCAGTATTCTGGTTTATTATATCGTGGGTATAATAGTCTATCGTATGAATCATATGCCTTATTTTTTTCATTCATAGTCAATTGCCACTCAATTTAAAACTCTTGCGTAATATCGTAAACTTTTATACGTAATATCGTAAAACTTTGCGTATAATCACTCTTGCATAAATCAATTAATATATATAAAATATAAACTTCTTTATAATAAACATATTCTTCTTTCTTATAAACTTCCTTTAGAGACTTCTTCTTTTTTACTGTCATGTGTATTCAACATCTATGTAAAAAATTGATAACAATAATTTTTTTATTTATTTTTGAGAAAATCAACAGATTTAAATCAGTTTTTTTTTAAGTTTTCCGTTACCTTGCAGTCGTCCTCGTCCCACCGGAAGAGGCAGTTGATGCGGCCGTTACACCGCAGCTCGTTGGATATGCACGTCTCGTCCTGGCAGTCGTACTCGTCCTGGGTGCACGCTGCAACAGGTGGGGACCAACAGGTAGATCAGCAGACAATACAGGCTACAACAGTTCAACATTTTATGAAATATAAGTTCGGAATTTCCAGTCTGAAAATTTACAGAAAAAAATCCAACTTTTATCGATGAAAAAAATTAAATCATCAAATAATCGAATTTCGAATTAAAAATGAATATTTTAAATTTCGAACGTTTCAGGATTCAAAATTCCTGAACCGAAATTGAAGAATTCAAACAAAAATTCAAAAATTCCCATTTCAAAAAGCACTTTTTAAAAAATGATTTTTCGAACGAAAACTCTTTCAGAAAACCAAATGTTGAAATTCATAAAATTTTTACACAAAAATTTTCTCAAATGAAAATTCAACAAGTCATCGCCCAAATTCAGAATGAAAAATCAAATGATAATGATAAAATGAATTAAAAATAAAATAAAATGAGATGGAATTAGTATTCAATAATTAAAAATTATGACAATTAATTCCAAGCTTCAAACATCAATAATTAAAAAAACTGCCAACTCATCTGACAACACCACGAACAGCGTTCTCCCATCACACCTGAAAGACTACATCAAACGTGGCTGCCTCTATAGCACGTACGTACGTGCACAGTACGTGATACGTCTACGCGATACGTCTTACGAAACCATTAAGCCTGTCCGGGCACGTCATTACACACTCAGACGGCCGGCCGCTGCTTTTTTATTTCAATCGAAAAGAAAATGAATAGTCGCCATTTCAAGTTATAAGCCAAAGTGCAGTAAAGAAAAGTAAGACCATAGACTAAAGAAGACTTAGTCTATGGTAAGACACTACGCAACGTAAAGCAACGTTTTAAGGCGTCTCCAGTCTACGTTGGGCAAAAAGTTCCCGCCAGGGGGAAATAAGCGGTAATAAAAGATCATGAAACTTGAATCGTGCAAGATAAAAAAATGAGCAAATATATCACAAGATGCAAATGATATTTTCGAAAATGTTGAAAAAATGTTAAATATCAATGGTAAAAATTCAAAGTGTTTTTGTTTCATAAAACTGATCTTTCCACATATGTTAAATCTTAAAATTTGACTCATTAGCATTTGCGACGAATATTGTCTCCATCAGATGATGTATTCGTTAATTTCTTATCTTTCAAGTTCAGGTTTTATGATCCATTATAAATGTTGAATCACCCTGGCAGAAACTTTGTGCTATAGAGAGACTGGAGGCCGCAGGTGCTCTACACGGGCTCGTTGTTCGCTCGCTTCAGACTCGAGTTTAACATGCATCGTGTGCTAGGCGCAGCCCATAGACTAGCCCGCCGAACTCAGATTCACATAAGCGCCGTTAATTCCCTAGCTCACACTTCTGATATATTTCACATTCTATGTTTTTTTTTGTATTAAAAAATATGTATCTAGGTTTTCGTAAATTGGAAATTTTTCCATTTTCCATTTGAAGAATTTGAAAAATCACAAATTTTTGATTCAAAATTCTGTATTTACGGTAACCTTCGTTTTTCAATTACTAACATAATGCGAAAACACTCATATTGATATCACAAAAATTACGGCCGTGAGAGTTTGCGGCGTGAAATACGAGCGCCTGCGGCCTCTTAAGCTAGATCCATGTGTTTGCCGAAATTCAACCCTCCACATCTCCGTTTCAACCATTCTTCCGTTAGACTTTGATATAATTTATTACCGAGTTTAAATTTCACGTAGTATTCACTTGTATATGTAACAGTAACACTCGATATTTTTGCAATCGATTTCCACCTCACAGCGTACCGTTACATTCAATAACACGTAACATATTATTGTGAATGTTTATTATGGATGGACAGTATTTTAGTAGATATACTGTTCTCTGAATGGTGTGAAGCAAGTTTCACTACAATATGTTCAGACGGAAAGGTAATTGGATGAAGAGGGTACTGGTTACCGATGTTTAGGTTGAATTGGAGGTCATTTATGCGGAGCATTTATTTATATTTATTTATTTGTATTGGGTTCAACGACGTACTGTACTGATGACTACGATCTATTTGCTTCGGTGAATGATACATGAGATGATAGGTTGATGAGAATAAACTGCAAGGTTATTTTATTTGGTGTTTTTTTAATACTGGGAAGAAGTCGGTTTTGGACTGTTGTTAAGGAACCATCTCAGTAATGACCTGAACGACAGAGGAAAAAAAACGTAAACCCCTGTCAGGATGGTCGAACATGGCTGGAATCAAACCCCGGTCACCTGAATGACGGTTCAGTGTATTAACCACCCAGCCACACGTCTCAGTTTTAATGTAGAGAAGAAAGAGGAGAGGACCAAAGACAGAACCTTGTGGAACGCCTCTCAAGATGTTTGGAGGGCTCAAAGTGTGGGAATTGTAAGAAGTAGCGGAGCGGATCACCAAAGAGACAAAGCGACGTAAAGTGAAGTTGCGGAGCGGAAAAGTCACCACTGGACCCCTATTCCTGAGATAAATGAGATGTGAGAAAAATAAAAGTGAGTGAGAAAACGATTATCTCACTCAAAATGGCCGATTTACCATTAGCAATCGGTCATTTAAAGTGAGATAATCGTTTTCTCACTCATTTTTATTTTTCTCACATCTCATTTATCTCAGGAATAGGGGTTCTGGAGTGCGACCGAGGAGAAAAGAGGCTATATCCTGTCGTAAGGTATACCATTGATACCCAAGAGCTCAAATTAGGAAATTGGGTTGAATGCTTTTCTGAGGTCACAGAAGATCCCAATAGAAATTGTGACGTTGGTCTGATTGGCGAACACCCAAATGAATATTGTGGATTCCCAAAGAGCGAAAGAGAAAGAGAAAGAGGGAGAGAGAGAGAGAGAGAGAGAGAGAGAGAGACTTACGAATGGTTTTGGCCTCTCTGTACGCCGTGTAGAGAGCCCTGAACGCCGAGGTGCTGGCCTTAGCGCCGGCCAGGAAGCGCACGTGGAGGATGTTGCTGTTGGAGTTGACCGTGTCGGCGATTGAGCCGCAGTAGCTCTTCAGTCGTGACGTCAGGTCAGTGCGGTCGGAGAACACGTCCACGAAGTTGCTCACGCAGTCGTTCGGTTTGGCCAGCTCGAATTTCGGGAATGCCAACTGAATCTGGAAAAAATCAAATGGAAAACATTTACATATCGGTTTTTGGATGACTCAATTTAACAGTACAGTTCTTTGAAGAAACGATTAGTTTTCGCGCTCCACAGGTCAAACGAAAGTACAAATCCAGTTGAAACTCGACAAACACAAGTGTCATATCAACTGATTAAATAATTATACTCCACAGTTTTGAGCCGCAATGGGTTTTCACCATCTTTGAGAAAACTCTTAAGAATAACTCAGAGGAGAAAATTCGTAGAAAATATTTCCTTCAAATGTACTCAAATTTTCACGGAATTCAAATAAAACAATGATTGATAATGATGATGATTATTAATGATGATGATGATTTTTTTAAACGATTTTTTATTTATTTGTCAATTCAAGATTATACAGAAAAGTTCACAATATTCCACGAAGCCTGTAAACAGGAATATCTGTGGTTTGCATTATAATTATAACACATGAAAAACATAACTGATACAAAATGATTACAGGTATAGTAATGGCGTATTTAGTTTTGTGAATCATACGAGTTCCAATGATGGTATAATGTGCCAATATAACAATACATATATGAGTTTTTTTCCATTCTTCTCATTATTATAATTTTAAAATATATAAATTTCCATTTGACATAAAAAATTGAGAGAATATATATATATGATGATTTTATTATGAAACAATAGCAGAATTTCTTGTTGGGAAAAATATGGGACTTATTAGACATACGATTGATACTTATAACTACAAAATAATTCAGTATAATACTGGGTGATTGATTGGAACCGAAACTTAATAATTAATAATAATATAATATATAATAATAATAATACTGTCCCGAAGTTTCACATGAAGCAAATCAGCCGTTCTGAGGACACAAATCATAATGTAATTTGTTCACAACACTTAAAACTATCGAGACACCTATTAAGAATCTAAGCAACGAGGCACTAATTGATTTAGAACGATTGAAATTAGTAATGGATGTATCAGAAAGCACGTGACATAATTATTCAGAAGTCAATCTTTGTGTGCACGACAACTGTATGCATTTATCTATCCTTCTGTATCTTAATGTATTTTACATGTATTTAATTTTGTCTCTGAAGTTTATATGAATTATGATTTGAACTGGTTGAATGTAAGAACGACCCCACTGAATTTCGCCAGCATTAAAGATCCTATGATTATAGAAATAACTAGTAAAACGCGGGATGCGCGTTGTGAGATGAGCTTAGAAGTATAGAAATCTAGAATGAAAAATATTCTGTCAGCTCAATTCACATCTGAGGTTCTTGGGTTACTTCAAACGTTCAAAAACCGTACCTGCAACTTGTTGATATTTATAGTGCTACAACCTGTCGCATAAACACTTTGCAAAACCAATTGATCCAAATATTCAATAAAAGGAACACTTGTATTGCGTTTCCTTCGTAATTTCCTCATCCGATTGTTGCAAAAATCTCTGAAGAGGTGTATAATAATATTGTTCATATTCGGTGAGAATTTGAAAGCTTTTGAAAAATTCTTGTTTTTCAAGTATTTTTCCTCCGGGTTATTCTTATGAGGATTTTTCAAACTTTCCGATTATTTACAGGAAAAACTTTTCGACCAATTTCTCTGGATAAAAATCCCAGCCTATTCTGGTATGACAGAAATGAGAAATATGTAGAAGAAGTTTCAGGTTGATAGGTAATTTTTCCTGACCTGTATGCCGCGTACAAAATTACAAACAAAAAACAAACATAAAAACGAGGCTCATTTTTTTTCGGAATGTGAAATGGAATCTTCGCCACGCTCATCTAATAATAATAAATCACGTACATAGCTTTCCATTCCATTTTATATAAATATGCTTATTTCATCGCTCATCCAATAACGCACATGTTGCGTTTCCCTAGTTAAAAAAAAA
>OZ023337.1:31564764-31579764 GCA_964007535.1 Brachyptera risi
AGACTTGGAACGGCTGAAATATTAGTGTCAAAGTGTTGAGTTTAATTCTTTGTTTAATATTCATGATATTGAAAGATATGATATTGAAAGATGTGAGATGTGAATTTACCGAATTTGGATGCCAGGTTCTGAATAGATTTAGACGAGGGGTGTAGTCAATAATTTAGAAATAGTGGCGCTTACTTTTGAGAAGTGAGAGGTTGGTTGTAGGATCGTGAAGGTATAAGTGACGTAAACAGTAATTTGAAAGACAATATATATTTATTGATGGTGATTTAGAAACAAAACAAGATGATTGAAACAGTTGAAAATAAATCTGACGTTTGACGAAAAATGCATCTACATCGGACCGACGATCTTACAATTCGGGAAAGGAATTAAAACGGTCAACTGGACCGATACTTAGCCCAGGAGAGTACTTCGATCGGGGACAGCGGCACGCGTAAGATGTTAATAGCGGCCCTGTCTCTCACGTTGTCTGGTGTCTTCTCAAGAGGCCGAGTACTCTTATCACACACGCATTTATACACACACCTCACTTGCTGTTGCCATGTGTCCGGTCTGTCGGTAGGGCCATTTACGCTGACCAGGTAAATGTATAGGTCATTCTCCCTAACGACAGACGTTGGAGCAATCAGTTGGATAGATGTTGATCAGTGGTTAATGGTCACACAATATTACAATATTTTTAACTACTTCCTGATTTTTTGTGTGTGCAAATTTACAGTGTTGACATTTCTAAAAAATATATGATTATCGATTTTATATCGAATCGAATAAAAAGCCGTCATCTGAGCCTGTCAGTTGAAGCCGTTAGAAACTGAAGTCGATATGGGGGTGGGTTCGCCCTTAACAATATACGTTTTTTAAACATCGTTCATTTATCATCCGCTCATTCGTTCCCCCAAATAACCCAGCTCGTTGATGGGGTCGTTAAGCAAACAATCACCATCATCATTAATCTTTACGGCGCATTCGCTTGCCTCCGTTTGTTTCTACTAACGATCGGGGGTATATCTGTTGACCAACATAGAACTTTTATATATATTTATTTATATATATATATATATATATATATATATATATATATATATATATATATATATATATAAATGAATGTTTGTTTGTTTGTTCATTTGTTTGTTTGTCCCTTGTGCGTTCCTATACCGCTCATGCGATTGCGATAACACTTTGGTAGGTTGTTGTGCGCGCGCCCGCGAAGGTTTCGCGGGGGATTGGGGGGTCAAGGGGGGGACTGGGGTTCGGGGACTGGGAGGCTGGGGTCGGGGGGCTATTTGGGGGGTCGATGGTGCGGGGCTCGCGCGGGGGGGGGGGGGGGGAGGTTGTTGTGCGTATGCTCGCGAAGCTTCGGGAATATTCAAAACGACACTATATATATATATATATATATATATATATATATATATATATATATATATATATATATATATATATATCTTCATTCAAGATTCTGTCTTATATCACAGTAAGATTGCAAAAAAAACACAGAATAAAAATCATTTGATTAAAATATAAAAACATATCAATAATAACATTTCAGAGAGAATAACAAAATAAATATAATTTGACTAGAAACAAAATATAACTTAATTGAATCTGAGAATGGTGGTAATCAAAATGAAATGATAACAATAAAAACGGAAAAAAACGGAAATATGACGGGGATTAAACCAAGGTCCGATATTCCCCTCACCTCCCAGATCACACGAAGCGAGGCGTCAAGCTGAGATATTTCTTCTTTCAAAACATCGAAACTTGATACAGAATCAGTGTGCCCCAATCAAGGCTATGGATGAAAGTAGGATCGTTCAGACGAGGCACCACAAGGGCGATCTTACCACCCCATTACCCAATTACCCACCAAAAAAACAACAAAATGTGTAGGTTTTGCTTCCACGGTGTTGGTGTGTTTGACTCAATTAAATAATTAGATTTTTACATATGTTGGATTGGGCATCATGTTAGGCATCTGTATTTCATATTTAGTTATCTCAATTTTCAATTCGTTTGCTATTATTAATTTTTTTTTTACTGATCTAACTTATAATCTATAATTTATATTATTATGCAGGTAGTGAGGTACATGTTGTTGCGGGGCTTATGCTCTATTCCCACTACCTGTATACAGTATTAAACACTGTATAAAAACAATAATAAATAAATAAATAATAAATAAATAAATTAAGCCAACTTATGATTTATAATTTATATTATTATGCAGATAGTGAGGTACGTGTTGTTACGGGGCTGCTGCTCTATTCTCACTACCTGTATACAGTATCATAACACTGTATAAAAACAATAATGAATAAATAAACAAATAAATACATTCGTTGGTATTGTGTTGAAGAGTTTTTGTGTACGCGAGTGTACTGTATTGTCGGCAGCAATCGGTTTTATTAGCGCTTCGCCGTCCAGTGATAACGTGTTCTGGTCAATAGGGAATAGAAGTTCTTGTATTGACCCTCCCCCCCCCCCCCCAACACATCCACCCCCCTCGCCAAGTGACGCGCCGGGGGGGAGGGGGGGGGGAATCAAAACTGAGTGTAGGGCCATGAACAAAGCCATCAAACATAAACAGTGTGGAGGGTCACTTATTGGATGGACGTAGTGAAGAAAGACTTCGTCGGAGTTGGACGGAATTTGTCGCTGCGTTTCTGTTTTTTTTTCTATTTGTGATACCTGGGATATGGCCTGAATAAGTTGATCAATTTATTCTTCCATTGAATAATAAAAAAAAATCCACAGTTCAAACGGAAGTAGGCCTACACATTCAGTTGAAAATTGGCATGCACAAGTGTCATTATCTAATTTGATACTGTATAGTTTTGAGGTAAAATCGGTTACACCAATTTTGAGAAAACTCATTTCGAAGTTTTTGCAAATCTCATAACAATAACCCAGAGGAGAAAATTCTGAAAAAATATTCCTACGAATAAATTCAAATTTCCATCAAATTTTTATATATTAATGGTACACTTTATTCCGAAGTTTCACATAAATTGGATCGAGCAAATGGTGAGAGAGAATACATTGAAACATTTCAATAAATACAATTGAGAAAAATTTATCAAAAAATTTTGAAAGAAAATTATATGAATATAGCCCACAGGATGAACATTGGAAGAAAATTGATCATATAACTTGAAAAAAGACATTATTCAATTGATTTGTATTTATAACAATAAATCTGAAAGGTAAGGGATGTTTATGTTTTCACTTCTGTTTTACATTCAGTAACGACATGGTCTATCGAAATATCATTTTCCTAAAAATTATTAATTGTAAAAAAATGACAAATCCCATTCGAGCTATTGCATTTTTTTTCGTGATTTTATCAAATTCTCAAATAAACAGTAGGCCTACATTAGGAGATATAATATATAAGTAAAATCAAATTTGAAATGAAATTAAACTGTTTGCATAAAAGAAAAGATTGAGTTGAGGGATACCAATGGTTATTCCGATATTATTACTCAGGATTCCCTGAGATGTGTGACCGAGTGGTTAATACACTGAACCATCACCCAGGAGACCGAGTTAAATTATCTTCAAGGTAAACTATCCTGACAGGGTTTTTTCATGGTTTCCCTCTGTCGTTCAGGTCAATACTGGGATGGTTCCTTAACAACAGGTCACGACCGACTCCTTCCAACCATCCAAAACACCTTACAAAAAATAACCTGTCATCTCATCATCCCATCATCTCATTCATCATCCACCGACACCAATAGATCGTAGCCATCAGTAAAGTGCCCAATATAAGTAGTTTCGTTATGCATAATTGTTCAAAATAAGTTAATGTATATAATGCATACCGTATAGATGAACCTTCTAACGTACCTTCTATGGAATATAATCTCATTATAATATATATTATATATATATATTATAATATATTATAATTATAATATATTATATCCTTATATCCTAAAGTTTTACAAATACAAATAAATAAATAAAATAAATAAATAATTCAGGATTCGAAGTTAACACTACAGAGAGTTCGTTGATTCACAGGAAGAAGATGGTGAGAGAGTAACCCCCTTAAACCGTGCGCTGTTGCCATTTCGTACACCTTCCAGTGTGATACAATTATTTTCGTTCAATAGTAAATTATTCTCGTGATTGCGTGAGATGGATTTCAATTAAAGCCATTTCTGTTGTAATTTATTTGAAGAACAGCCGAAATAAATCAAGTTTCTGTGTCATCTCACGGAAGTGAACTACACGAAAAACATTATCGACCTGTTTACTAAACATTTCAATTTACAATCACATTTTTGTGATTTCAGTTTCAAATTTCGATTGAAATTTCACAACTGAATTTTCAAGTTAGAGAAGCAAATGTAGATGCGGAAGAAGATGAGAAAAGAAGAGGAAGAAAATCGAAGAAAGAAAATATATATTCAGAAAGAAGATTATAAACTTTCCCAACACAACTTTTAAATTGTTTTCCATCGCTTGTAATTGATTTTTTACAATGTATTACAAATTTAAACAAAAATGGATACAATTTACATTGTATTTTGCGTTGAATGAATTACCTTATTTTTAATTATTCTTTGGGGTGGTAAGATCACCCTTGTGGTGCACCGTTCAAATGTTCTTAAACTTTCATCCCTTGCTTTCATTGGGAAACAATGATTCTAAGTCAAATTATATATTGGTTTTAACGACGCAGTATACTGATGGCTACGATCTATTGGCGTCGGTGGATGATGAATGAGATGATGAGATGACGAGCTGAGAGGTTATTTTTTATTAGGTGTTTTTGGATAGTGGGAAGGAGTCGGTCGTGGCCTGTTGTTAAGGAACCATCCTGATATTGACCTGAACGACAGAGGGAAACCACGAAAAACCCCTGTCAGGATGGTCGGCCATGGCGGGAATCGAACCCCGGTCTCCCGAATGACGGTTCAGTGTATTAAACACTCGGCCACTCGTCTCGGTATGATTCCAAGTCAAGTTTCGATGTTGATAATATAATAAAAAAATAAAAATCTCATTTGAAGTTGTAAGATCGCCCAATTGAGGCGCCTCGTCCGAACGATCCTACCTTGTGGGGAAGGGGGGGGGGGGAACCATAAAATAAAATAACCATTCATCACATCTTCACATTCATTGAATTTTCGTTTCGCTCATCCGGAAAAATGGAAAAAACGACGCACCATCCATCAAGGTTCTTAGAAGCATGTGAGCAATACAATAGCAAAACATTTCGATGTTAAACTGAAAAAAATCAGAAATGAATCTTTTTCTCGTCCGTAAACTATCTTATTCTAAAACTGTTTATTTTTACATCCGAGTTGTATGTATTTTATTAGCTTTCACATACAATTTTCTTTAATTTAATTCGATCCAGAATGAATTTCTCTTCAATTATTTGAGTAGCGTATTCTGATCAGATAAGAGGATCCCCTTTAACGACTACTCCTTGATACTCGCAGGGAAGAAAACCAGAAAGTAGATATCCGTAGGGATGAGTGGCCACAGATCAGCGAGCATCCAACAAATCATTCATACAAGTATATAAATGCTTGCAGAACCATGTTCTGCATAATATAAAGTGTTGTTAGAAAATTAAAATAAATGAAAAATCATGAATTCATTCTTGAATAAAATTTAAATGTATACTTGTGTTTTTATATTGGGTTTTAACGACGCACTATAATGATGGTTATAAGATATTGGCGTCGAATGAATGATTGATGAGATGATGGGTTGATTAGATGAGAGGTTTCTTAGGTATTGGGAAGGAAGCGGTCGTGGCCTATATTGTAGGAACTATCCCAGCATCAGCCTAGACTACAGAGGGAAACCACTAAAAACCCCTGTGAAGATGGGCGGTGGCGGGGATCGAACCAGGTCCGATATGTCCCTTCACCTTCCGGATAACATGAAGCAAGTGCGTTAACCACTCAGCTACATGTGCCGGTATGTATACTTGTAACCACGAGAAAAAGAATTCAACTTCCAATGTAATAAACACAAATATCACCGTTGTATATTCGTAAAGCTGTGGTATTTTTACGTTATTTTTAATTCTCTGGACAAAGTTTACGATTAAAAACGGAACTGCATCTTTATAAACTGTTCATCCGTTAATATTGCTGTAAAATTAGTTAACAACCGAAGTTTTTACATTTTCCAAGTTGGTAAACGATCTCCATCTTCCGTGGATACAATTATACAAAGATTAAAACGTCAACAAAACGTGTATAACCTTAAATTTCAATCCATTTCCCACAACACTCCAATCTCTCTGCACGATTTACTCACCGCTATATTCGCTTTCATCTTTCGGCGCGAAAACAAATCCTTTGTGATATCGCTCTATTATTTTTTAAAAACATTTCTAAAGTTGATCAGTTTTTCCGTCCTTTTCGTTCTTTTCAACCGGATCTATTTGGCGAGTGCGCGCTCTTACGGCTAGCGAGCATACTCCCCGCCAGAAAGTCCCCGAAGAGAAGAGTTAAGTGGAAAAGAATGAAAGTTTCGTTTTTTATATTAACAAAAACAGTCTTGGGGGATGTGCCTTTTATATGCTGCAGATAATATACACTTTCTTCATGTTACTAACAATAAATAGGAGAGACACAAAGTACAGAAATACATTCAACAAAGGCGACAGTTTTTCCGTGGAGAATGATTTATTTCACGTGCTGTGGGAACGACGTAGTGGCGTTATGTCGAGGGTTGAGTGTACTGTTGGGTACGACAGTAGCTGGAGAAGTTGGGGATGAACACACCAACACTTGAGATGTTGTTAGATCATACTAGAAAAACGCAGTATATGCGTTTTGAGATGAACGAGATATCTGAATAAGGTATAATAAGAGTCAATAGAAGTAACAAATGACAAACAATAGTTTCCATAGCAATACAGCAAACTGGTGAACTACCAAATATTCTGATTGGTCAATCCCAACTGATGGACATTGTTGTCTGTCTCTTTCAACAATGGGTGACGTCACTTGACAGAAGCCTATAGTAGTCCTACCTTTGCTACCTTATCGAATCTGGTATTCTACACACCTTGACTCCTATAAAATATACTCCATTCGGTAAATATCGAATCTGAAAAGCCACGAGTCTTAACAATGGTCATGCTATTATTTCTATTTATTTGTTGAATAAAAAAACATTCATATTAAAAAAAAAAAAACGGCTGGTCTGAATTCCATACAAAATTGTAATAACGCGTATCATTATTGTATTCACATTCAGAGATTTTTTTTTTGACAGAGATTTTATTCTACAAATTTCCCCGCCCAGCCAAATCTTATGGATTTTTTCAAGAAATTTTGAGATGAAATTCCTCAGAAATGGTCCAACCGATATGACCCACAAACTAACCAGTTTTAAATTTTCTCCTCCTCCATTTCCTTCTTCATTCTCATCTTCCCTCACTTTTCTCTTTATTTCCCGCTCTATATGCTCAACACCTACACTCTATCGCAAAGTACTGCATGGATATGAACCGTAGAGCTTGAAACCATTAGAGAGCGCATGAGTGAAGCCAACATGCTTGTAGGCGCGGGGTCTGCGGGGTGGGGGTAGTCACGTGGTGCGGTGATATCAGCTGACTGGGGATATTCCGTTACATGTTGTTCTCATGGCGGAGCTCCGAGTTGGACCAAATAAATGACTCCATTCATTGATTGTTTTGACTGATGTGACAATTCTACTGAAAAATGAACTTTATGATAATCAGCATTTATTTCCGCGTATTTTCATGTGCATTACACACATGTTTTTGTATTCAGTATCCTCTGAACATCAAAAGGACACGGTGGTGTTCAATATATATATATATATATATATATATATATATATATATATATATATATATATATATTTGAATGAATGAGTGAATATTTGTGTTTTACGGCGCATCAACGACGGGGTTAAATAGCGCCGGTTATATATATATATATTCATATATATATATATATATATATATATATATATATATATATATATATATATATATATATATATATGTGTATGGTGTGTGAAAAAACAGTACTATACATCGGTATGCACGCAGTGGGCCGCATGACGTCTAGACCGAGCAGTAATTGTATTTCAACAATAAGAGTCCTCGACACACTCATCCATATTCCATCTGTCTAGCGTCACGTGACCTGCCGGGGGGTATGGAGCGCACACGACACACGGGAGGGGGGGAGGGGGGGTGGTGGAGCGCACACGACACGTCCTGACAGCCTGGGGCTGTGTACCAGGCACACAGCGGTGGTCTGGTACTGGGACCTCCTGGGATAGCGGGACGTTTTATAGTCGGTGACTGTAATGAGGTTAGTGTAGTATAATTCTGAGACACCGAGACGCGTGGCCGAGTGGTAACACACTGAACCGTCATTCGGGAGACTGGGGTTCGATTCCCGCTATGGTCGACCATCCTGACAGTTTTTTTTCGTGGTTTCCCTCTATCGTTCAGGTCAATACTGGGATGGTTCCTTAACAACAGGCCATGACCGACTCCTTCCCACCATTCAAAAAACACCTAAAAAAATAACTTTCCATATCATCATCCCACCATCTCATATATCATTCACCGACGCCAATAGATCGTACCCATCAGTATAGTGCGTCGTTAAATATATATATATATATATATATATATATATATATATATATATATATATATATATATATATATATATATAAACATATATATATATATATATATATATATATATATATATATATATATATATATATATATATATATATATATAAACATATATATATATATATATATATATATATATATATATATATATATATATATATATATATATATATATATATATATATATATGTATATATATATATATATATATATATATATATATATATATATATATAAATGTATATATATATATATATATATATATATATATATATATATATATATATATATATATATAGATATATATATATATATATATATATATATATATATATATATATATATATATATATATATATATATATATAGATATATATATATATAGATATATATATATATATATATATATATATATATATATATATATATATATATATATATATATATATATATATATATATATATATATATATATAGATATAGATATATATATATATACAATTCTGAGATGGCTGGGTTAGTTGTTAGTGCGCTGAGCTGTCCTTCAGAAGATCGAGGGTCGATTTCACGCGCTATAATTGAAGAAACCATGTTGTGGAATGAGTGAAAATATAATCGAAATCGATGTATTTGATATGTAAGGTCGAAGATCAAAGCTACTAGCAGATGACAAGATATGTAATCGCATACATTTACGTCATTCTGATTTGTCTTTCCTCGATAGTTGAGATTGGGTTGGTGTTTTAGAGGGAACTTATCTACAGCGTAACATTTTAAGTGTCGACGAGACAAATAAACGATCGTAGTTGCTTTCCGTTTGAACATGTGGTATTGAACTGCTTCACACCATTCAGAGAAATAGCTTTTAAAATACTCACCTTCCATTATGAACATTCACAAAATGTTACTTGTTATTTGTATGTAACGGTAAGCCGTGAGGTAGAAAGCGATAGCAAAAATATCCAGTGTTACTGTTACATACAAGTTATCTTCCAACTTCGTGATTATAACATTTGAGTCATCAGCAAATTCGAGAAAATATTGTCTGCATCAAATAGTTTTTTTCAATACATCGAAACTTGATACAAAATCATTGTCCCTCAATCAATGCTATGGATGGAAGATAGGATCGTTTGGACGGGGCACCACAAGGGCGATCTTACCACCCCATGTTAATTAATTCAACACCTTTTTTTATCCATCCTGACTTGGTTTTTCGTGGTTTCCCACAGTCCTCGAAGCAAATGCTTGGATGAAGTACTAATTGGCCACGACCATTAATTAATAGAGTGATAGGCTTAATCATAACAGTTTAGGCCTATCACTCATTTTTGTTTTGTATTATGATGAACACATCTTGCTGTCTGTTAATGGAAAGAAGTAATCATCACCCAAGATTTCAAAGAGAAAGAAATCAACATTCGTTTGTTTTGTTTACTCTTAATACCAATTCTGGTAATGTCCGGATATATATATATATATATATATATATATATATATATATATATATATATATATATATATATATATATATATATCACAGAAACGGTTTTTACTCTTAATGTGTTCCGGACTTTCGGAAACGGAAAGACTTATCTGCGGTGGAAAATTATGGTCACAGACAGCGCAGTCCTGGTGTTGAATGAAGTTCAAATAATGTATTTCAAGTCTTGCATGCACGGTTATAGAGGTGTATGATCAATCATATCCGTGAAATCACCCTAGCGGGATTATTTTGCCCTTTCGAGACTGGAAACACCTTAAGCTGAATCTAATTTCTCTCTTGATTCAGTTCAGCCCAGTTTTCAAATCACTAGAATATCGAATTTGCTTTGCACTGAGATAATTGATGCCACTTGACTGCACCGATCGACCGTCTCCCCTATCATCAACACGCAGCGAGCGGGCGTGTCGATCCGTCAGCATGACTCGCATGTCCACACAGCTGTGACCAATCAAATGGCTTGTTTCAGACGTATTATTTGTAACGCAGGGAGATGAATGCCATCTGAAGAAATGGACGACTGCCAATGCTAGAAACGAGACGGTTTCCATCGCAGTTACAGAATCGCCATTTCAACTATAGCTCATTTAGCGAATTACCTGACGTCAATTGTATAATCATGAATATTCTATTTGGGTGACATTATTTATACAGGATTAAAAGAGAGAAAAAAGTCGAATTTACAGGAAATTTGCAGAGATTAAAGCAGTAATAAGTTTGAATTTATTTGAATGAAAACTTTCCATCGGATTTTCTTAGAACCGGTTAGACGAATCGAATCTAAGTGTTATTCACTATCAAATAGTTGAGAGTCCATGGGAGTCGATTTATCGAAATATCAGTTTCTTGGTGATAACTTTTGAACGGTATGAGATATCAAAATTCTGATACGCGAGTAACACAGATAATTATAATAGCTTCAAGGTAATATAAGTTATGACTATTTAAGTCACGTTGCATAACTGTGAAGCGTCGACAGCTAAAGATAACACATTTTTTAGCTGTCGACGCTTGACAGTTATGCGACATGACTTGAATAGTTATAACTTATATTATCTTGAAGCTGTTATAATCATCTGTGTTTCTCGCGTATTGAAATTTTGATAACTCCTACCGTTCTAAAGTTATCACCAATAAGAAACAATAAGAACGCCCGGTAACTTTCCCCCACAAAATAACTACTAAATGTTGGCTCAAGCAGGATTATAGTGAAGGTTTCATTTTTTTCAATTTGACCATGGTGAATGAAAATATCTACATATTGTTGTGATTTTTAACCATTGTTTTCATTGTTCATTCCTGATGAAGTAACTTTTTTGATGAAGTAACTTTTTTTCAACCCTTGTTTTTAGTCCCAAACTCGAAAAAAAAAAAAAAGAAAGTACCGCCTTGCAGAAAACTTCCCTCAACCCGTGGCCGACTGGACCAAGGTCCTTGGAGCGGTGCCCCGACCGACTGAGCCGCAGTGAAAGCGTTCCAAAAAGAAATTAATCTCATCGATCATTCCGATCACACAATTCGCATCGAGCCGTCGAGTACGTCTTTGTGCGAGTGTTTTTTTGTGCCGCCAGAGCGCTCCACAGGTCAGACGAAGTGACTGATCGACGCGAAACTTTCGTCCAACACGCGTCAAGACTTTCGGAACACTCGATCGGTATAGCGGCTTCTCGGAGGTTTTATTCATCGAATAATCAAACTAGACAACATCCGACAAGAATCAATCTCGAAGAAATGAAGGTTCATCCCACGCTTTATTGGAGTGTAGGCCTACTCAACACACAGTATTCGACACGAAAAGTACCAATAGAATGCGCCTCTAAATCTCAAAATGGCCGACGAATGGTTACAAATGTTCAGTCAACAATGTAATATTCCAATCAATGTCATTGTTGAAAATATGCGCGCGCGCCATTTTGTGACTTTTCTCTAGTTCCAATTCTTAAGAGGCCGCAGGCGCTCTACACGGGCTCGTTGTTCGCTCGCTTCAGACTCGAGTTTAACATGCATCGTGTGCTAGGCGCCACCCGTAGACTAGCCCGCCGAACTCAGATTCACATAAACGCCGTTAATTCCCTAGCTCACACTTCTGATATATTTCACATTCTATGTTTTTTTTCGGTATTAAAAAATACGTATCTAGGTTTTTGTAAATTATACATTTTTCCATTTTCCATTTGAAGAATTTGAAAAATCACAAATTGTTGGTTCAAAATTCTGTATTTACGGTAACCTTCGTTTTTCAATTACTAACAGAATGCAAAAACACTCATATTGATATCACATAAATTACGGCCGTGAGAGTTTGCGGCGTGAAATACGAGCGCCTGCGGCCTCTCAACACTATAACAACGTACCTGCAACTTTTTCTGGGCAATAGAGATAACCCAGTAGCATCACTTTTATACATACGCAATAGAACGACTTGCGATCAATTGCAAAATGAGTTTTTACCATCTAAGGACCTGGTCTGTGCTTTGTCAATAATGACCTTGAACTCTCAATATTGCCAAGCTGACAACAGCGTTTTTTGTGGCTGCGGCGTCTCTGCTTCACCAAGAGATCATACATAATCTGTATCAGGTGCCAAAAGTAAATCAGATGCGCGCGCAACTACATGTGTTTCCATGCACGAACACCAGGAGCGACTTGACATGCGCGGTCAAATTTTTGCTGCAAGCGCGCGGCTACCTAAGTGTCGCTACTGATAAGCCGTGGTTATACGCTGTCCATGTAATAAAGATCAGTGTGTGGACTTGACGCCGGCGCTATACACGTGGTCGTGTCGTGTCGGTGTAACTCCTGTGCTCACAAGGGTTGTTGTGTGTGTGTGTGGACTCACGGCCGGTGCTGTACGTGTTGTGTCGGTGTAACTCCTGTGCTCACAAGGGTTGTTGTGTGTGTCGGACTCACGGCCGGTACTGTACGTGTTGTGTCAGTGTAACTCCTGTACTCACAAGGGTTGTTGTGTGTGTGGACTCACGGCCGGTGCTGTACGTGTTGTGTCGGTGGCTCGCTGCCAACTGTAATGGTTTTAATGAAGTCAATCAATGGCGGCCGTAATTCACAGGCCGCTCAGCTCGTGTTGCTCCCCAAACACAAACAATATTTCTGTTTGGCGGCGTAACAATGGCACAGGGTGGCTCACAAACCTCTCCATCGGGCCGTGTCTGGATTCTCTACATATCCGCCATATCGCCATATCCGACCAATATTGGTCCTAACTCAGTAAAATGGTCCCATCTTAAGACGTCCTAAAGAAAATACTCTTTGTGAATCCGAGCCCTGGGCCCTTAGTCTGTAAAAGCACAAGAAATTAAGAAGCTTGTGACAATTGCCAACTCCTCAAGGCATTTTTTTGGAACCGCTCCGTCCAAAGCTCTTATTTTCTCTGAATATTCATAGTGCGTAGTTGAAGATATCCTATTATTGCCAATCAAATCACTCCTCGCACAAAGCAGTCAGTACTCTCGCGGCCACTAACCAACGTTCAACTGAGTCAGATGTGAAAGAGCAGCTGAGAATACAGGATTACATATTTGATTCATTTATGGAGTTTTTATTTCCGTGTATTCCATATCATAGCCCTAGGTATTTCCATGAGTTCAAGTTTTCGATGGAGGAGCCAGTTCTATACATTGGCATACGCATTCATTTCCGTGGATCTTATAATAAACGCATTTCTATGAGTTCAAGTTATTGGTGGAGGAGCCGGTTATATATGTATATATATATATATATATATATATATATATATATATATATATATATATATATATATATATATATATATTATATATTCATTTCCGTGGATTCCATATTATACGCATTTCCATGAGTTCAAATTTTTGATGGAGGAGCCGGTTTTTAAACATACGCGTTCATTACCGTGGATTCCATATTAGGCCCATACGTATTTCCATGAGTTTGAGATTTTGGTGGAGGAGCCGATTTTATACATACGGATTCATTTCCGTGGACTCCATATTGAACATATTTCCATGAGTTTGAGTTTTTGGTAGAGGAGCCGACTTTATACATACGGATTTCATTTCTTAAAATTTCATGTCTCCATAATTCTTACTTCCATAAGAAACACGTGTTATGTGGAATAATTTAAATTATAAAAATTGCTATAAATACATTATCGAGAGGTGTGTCCTACATGGCAGTAGCTTCTCTACCTGCGCGCGCACCAGTCTGCGCGCGCACCGGCGTGCGTACTCACCCTCCAGCCGGGCGTGACCCGGATGATCCACATGCACTCGAGCGTCAGGTTGTGCAAGGTGGCCAGCCGGCGTCGGTCGGCGTCGATGTCCTCGGTGCCGATGTAGCCCTCCGAGCCGCCGACGTCGATCAAACACTCGGGCATGTCCTGGTGCGAGTCGTCTGCGAGGACAAAACAAACACTCGGTCGTTGTCGGAATACGCAGTACGCATGCACTTGGTTCAATCTACATAAAGCTCGCTTCATAATAATAATATATATTTTTTTTATCCACACATAAATCAAATTAAACTAATTTCTACAAAGATTGCGTCACAAAATGTTCGATCAAATCAATTTATATATATATATATATATATATATATATATATATATATATATATATATATATATATATATATATATACATATATATATATATATATATATATATATATATATATATATATATATATATATATATATATTTTAATAAGATCGAAACTTGATACAAAATCATTGTTCCCCAATTAAGGCTATGGATGAAAGATAGGATCGTTTGGACGGGGCACCACAAGGGCTATCTTACCACCCCATTTTGATTATTCAAAA
>OZ023337.1:31584764-31587264 GCA_964007535.1 Brachyptera risi
AAATATATCCAATATATAAAAAAAAGAAGAAAGTAGTGTAATTTGCACAGCTCTGGAACGCTGTTACCATCCATCGGTGCGATAGCTATTATCCAAGGTCAAACAAACACACCGATAAAAATGTGTACAAAGCTACAATATATTTTTGTACAGGCCTATATTCACTAAGGCTCAGTATTACCAAGTCCAGTTAGTATTTATCTGAGAGTTGGTGAAAACAAATACGACATATAACCATGGTGATAACAAGTTTGAACTGTCGGATAAAGGCTAACTGAACTTGGTAATACCGGGCCTAAGACATTTTAGGATAGACAATAGACTTTCGAATAATTATTCACCATCGTTATTTATTTATTTATTCATTAATTATTGTCTTTATACAGTGTTATACACTGCACACAGGTAGTGAGAATAGAGCAAGAGCCCTGTAACAACATGTGCCTCACTACCTGTATAATAATATAAAATATAAATCATAAATTAGATCAGTAAAAAAAATAAAAATAATAATAATAATAGCAAACGAATTGAAAATTAAAATAACTGAATATGGAATACAAATGCCTAACATAATGTCTAATCTAACATTTGTAAAGTTTTAAGTATCTAATTTAGTAAAAATATTGTCTACAAAATGTAAAAAAAAAAAAATCATCCGTTCTCAAACTGACAGGCAAAGAGTTATTGGCGACTTCCAATCTATGACCAAATATTTCCTTTTTTTTTATACCCACCATTTCTTTGATTCTTGCTCTCTCTACACAACCCAACATTAAAATAACCTCATAAAAACAACCCAAATTATCATTCAATCTTGAGATTAAAAATTGGCATAATTGTTCCACAGCCTTGCAATTTGCAAATATTGTTTGACGCTTAGTTTCAGAACAGCTGTCAACCCAATAACCTCAGTTATCAGTGCTGGTAACTTATTTGATTGAAAACAAAAATATCCCTATATAAAGGTAATTAGATGAGCGTAGCGAAGCTTTCCATTTCACACCCTGAAAAAAAATGGGCTTCGTTTTTATGTTTTTTTTTTTTTTTGTAATTATGTACGCGGCATACAGGTCAGAGAAATGAATCAATCAACTTGAAACTTTTTCTGAACGTTGGTGTCATACCAGAATAGGTTGGGATTGTTATTAAAAAGAATCGGTCGGAAGGTTTTTCCGGAAAATAATCGGAAAGTTTGGAAAATCCTCATAAGAATAACCCGGAGGAAAAATACTTGAAAAACAAGAATTTTTCAAAAGCTCTCAAATTCTCACAGAATATGAAAAATACTATTATACACCTTTTCAGAGGTTTTTACAACAATCGAATGAGAAATAATGAAGAAAACGCAATAAACGTGTACATTTTGTTGAATATTTTGATCAATTGGTTCTGCAAAGTGTTTATGCGACAGGTTGCAGGTTACTATAAATATCAACAAGTTGCAGGTGAGGTTTTTGAACGTTTGAAGTAAGTCAAGGTTTGTGGATGTAAATTGAGCTGACAAGTTATTTTTCATTCTGGATTGCCATACTTCTAAGCTCATCTCACAACGCGCATCCCGCGTTTTCCTAGTTTATTTCAATACTAAAAATATTCCCACTCTTGCACACCTTACTATTTATAATCCAAACTGCCATTTGATTATTTGCCGCGCTTTTCTCCCTTATTTCCCATCTACCATCAAACACCCTATACTATCAGCAGTACCCCGGCTTACAACATACACTAGTCCCCCGATAAGTTAGCGCCATGGCAACTGCCAGTACCAGGCCAGCTATTATAGCGGGGACAATAGCTATTAGCAGCGGCGGCACTTTGATAAGAGTTATTAAATACTGGCGATTAATTGGTTCGACCGTTCAGAGGGGCTTAGTGGTAGTGATCTGGACTCGGATCTGATGAGGGGGGACATTGTATTTAATGAGTGTTACTGTTATGAGTTTTGTTGACCAATCATCGTCCAGCCGATGAATAATAATAATAATGATTTCGTTTATTTATTTTTTTTAATTTTATTGAATCCAAAGATTTGTACATGGCACAAATATAGGAAGTATAAAAACTAACAACTAGATATAAAAATGAGTAGATAAAAGAATAGATTGAAAAAAGACAGAATGATATATATATATAATAGTACAATGATGGTCTAATGAGATTTTGAAGTTAGGAATTCGTTGAGGTCATAGAAGGGGTTCTGGAGTAGGAAATATTCAAGTTTGTATTTGAAAGATGAGAGTTTGGTGAGGCTAGTTATATGGGCAGGTAGTTTATTGTAAATGGTTGTGCAAAGATGGAGAGGGCTGTGTCTGAAAAAAGCGTGTCATTTAACCGTTTTACAATGTGTGTGGATCGAAATGACATATAGCTACAATGATACGATGTACATACTTTTTTCTGAGGCAATGGAGAAAAATTAGATAAAACGTTGAATGAAAGTTAAAGGACATCATAACCCTGAAATTAGATTTTAAGGAATAATGATGATATTTATTTT
>OZ023337.1:31592264-31596981 GCA_964007535.1 Brachyptera risi
ATCAAGTTTGCCAGATCATCAGCCGTTTCAACAAAACAACACCAGATAGAGCATCAATTTCTGAAAAGTACTCAGAAAATGGAACGTTTTTTCGAATTAGTGACGTCACCATCTTCGCAACTCTCAATGCATTTTGATCGGGACTCGGGACAGTTGAATTTGAGTACGCTTTCCGAGAAATAGAAAAAAAATGAGAAAAATAAGAAAAATGAGACCCAGTTTGTTTGATTGAACGTACGAGCTAGTTTACATTTGAAAGCAATCGCCGAAGAAGAAGAGGAATTCAATTTACTCGCTCTTAATGGAAGTGTCTATTTGAATATTTTATTACTAATGGTGGAAACAGTAGTCAAGATGAAATAAAGTGAGGCACGTTTTTACTTTAATCAAAGAAGTTATAGCGCCAAGACGACGAACAAGAAAAAAGGTCAAAGGGAACCCATACCCACAGGGCAACATTGACAGTGTCAACCTAACATATAAACGATCGCAGTGAATTTCTGGATGAATATATTGTGGTGAAGTTGCATTATAACATTCAGAGAAGTATCTAATAGAGTAATGTCCATCCCTAATGAATATTTACAATATGTTATGTGTTATTTTGTATGTAACGGTACGCGGTGAGGTGAAAATCGATAGCAAAAAAAAACAGTGTTACTGTTACATACAAGTGATCTTTCTACTATCGTTATTTAAAAATATGACTCTTCAGCATTTTAGACAAATTTTAGACAAATTTTAGACAAATATTGTCATCATACTTTTCATCCTTAGCCTTAATTGGGGAACAATGATTTTGTATCAAGTAACGATGTTATTAAAAAAAAAAAAAAAAAAAAATTGTCTTATCAGATGATGTATTTCCACTCCATTTCTGTCTTCTTTCTTCCCAAAACTCGTCTTTTTTCTTCTTTTCGTTAGGTTCACATTGTCTGTATCAGATGACACTTTTTTCTTTGTTAATTCTTTCCAAGACTCCATTCTTTCTACCACTCTTCATCACGTTTGTCTTTCTCATTGTTGTGAAAAATTATATTATTAAATATTCATTTATTTTTCGGTTTTGCGGACTGATTTGACAAACAGAATGTGAAACAAAACACGGTCGTGTTCATGATCTCAAGATTCTCTCTGCTCCAGCCCAGCATCTTCTTCCTGACATCCACAACAAAACAACAACAACAACAGTAATATTCACACAAAGTCGATTTCATGAATAATTCTAGAAATCTGGATATTGTCTGTCAATTCTAAATTCGTACAATTCTTTGTTATGAATGTATATACATATATATGTATGTATATATATAAATATATATATATATATATATATATATATATATATATATATATATATATATATATATATATATATATATATATATATATATATATACATATTCATTATATATAAATTCTTCATGGGTAAAATAAATCAAGACTGCCTTTAAAGGTTGCCCATTTAGACACAGAATAATATGACAAATTGATAAAGAGAGCAATATATATCCCAATATGTATATATAGGCCTATATATATATATATATATATATATATATATATATATATATATATATATGAAAATATAATAAATATAGAAAAATAAAAAATGAGAGAAGTACGAAAAAAAAATTCTCGTTCATCAACAGGAAGAATGTTTACACAAAATCGATCTTATAAATAATTCCTAAAATCCTGCGAATCGTTTCAATTTCAAAACCTCATATACTCCTTCCATTTCATCAAGAATTCTTATCGATATTGTTTTTAAAAACAAATATAAAAACAGCCATCAAAAATAGGCCTATAACCTCCCTAATTTTTTTTTCGAACTCGGAGAAGAATGAAAAATAAGAAGAGAACAAAAAAATAGAAAAGTCCCCCCCCCCTCCCATCCCCCAAAAGTTCATTTTTCTCCATAGCGACCCTCTTTCTGCACATAATTGTCCGCAATCAGTGGCGTCAGGGAAAGAAAAGGAGCACGCAGTAACTAGATAAAGATCGAGCAGTAGCAGCCAATAGACACTGATTAAACATTAACTGGGGGGGGGGGGAGGGGGGGGAGGGGGGGGGGAGAGAATCGTGTTACCAACACAGCAGAAAGAATGTTAGAAGACTAAGGTACAGTCGGGTTCAATAGAAAGACAACATAAAATGATGTTTTTCTTCTGACTGGTACTTGTTTGTTTTGTTATTATAGTTTAATTTTAAAGTTACAAATATTATTTATACCTTTCTTTGAATTGACACGTCTGTTTGATTTGTATCTAAAATGTATGTTCCACAGATGAGCCTCTGGCTTTGTGGGAATTATTTATGGTGTATGAATAATTTCTTATCTTTCATCCACAGCCTTAATTGGGGAACAATGATTTTGTATCAAGTTTCGATGTTGAAGAAAAAAAAAATTATGAACTTTGTATACTCTAAATAAAACACCTAAGAAAAAAAAACCTCAACACCATTATTCAACACACCTAACAGCAAAACTGACGCGATTCTAGGGATTTAAAGGACATCAAAACCCTGAAACTAGATTCTGACCAAATAATGACGAAATTCATTTCCTTAAGGTCTAACCTCCATTACCTCATGGTCATGGAAAAAATATGATTTTTTGTCAGTCGATTCGTTTTGATGTGCTCGATAATAATATCAAAACAGATGATAGGCTAACCGGGATAAATTTTGAGATATATCAATTCAAATACTGGATGTTTCCCTATCATTTAACACACAACCTTCAAATTGTATGCGTTTTTATTATTCAACAGATCATTAAAATATACTAAAAGGAATGACATTCAATCAAAAAACTTGTTTTATTGTAGATGAAGATGTTACGAATAGAATTATGCAGAAATAAATATAGGTACCCGTTCTCATTTATGAATCACACTCATTTTAAGAGGAAAAATAGTTGATTTTTCACTAAAATGAAGTCAAAATAGCAACTTAATATTTCATTAAAGCGCTGTAACTTTGGCCCAAAAAAATATGACAGTGTTTCTGATGTGATTTTAATTCAAGACAACACATGTTCAACAAAACTTTACTCAAATTTCCCCAATGTAGAATTAATTTCAAAATTACTTTTTGACTCTGCTGACCAAACGGGTGTTAGACTTTAATTTGAGAGAAAACTAGAAATCATCATCTAAAAAACGAAGCCATTTTTTTAGGTATATGAAATGAAATCTTCGCTACGCTCATCTAATAACTCATGGCTGTCTTCATATAGATCGATAAGTGGACGATAAAAACAAATCAAGATCTGAGCACAGAAAGCTTTGTGCGCATAATCTGCAACGCACATTTCAAGAAAGACTCGAATTGTTTTCCCTTCGTCGATCTAATAGGATTGCGAGATATTTTCGCAATCTTGAAATAACGCCAGAGAAACTTAAATACCGGTATTATTTCTTCTGTAATTCCTTCCTCGCAACTCAATTAACAGAGTCTTATCCTCTTTGAACGAGCTTCTTATATTCTGGTTTGTATGTAAATACGGGATTAACTTGCCCTGTTATGTAATCAAAAGATGGAGGGACTACTGCTATAGTTGAGTCCAAGGGAGTCGATTTAGCGAAATATCAGTTTGTTTGTGATAACTTTTGAACCGTATAAGATATCAAAATTCTAATGCGAGTGAAACACAGATAATTATGATAGCTTCAAGATCATATAAGTAACAACTATTCAAGTCATGTCACATAATTTTCAAGCGTTTGAAAGCAACAATTTTCTAGTCGTATACGCTTGACAGTTATGCGATATGAGTTATATAGTTATAAGTTAATCTTGAAGTTATTGAAAATATCTGTGTTTACTCCGTATTAGAATTTTCATATCTCATACCGTTCAAAAGTTATCACCAAAAAACTGATATTTCGCTAAATTGACTTCTAATGGACTCTTAATGGACTCTTGATCATGGACTCTTGGACTTTTAATCAAGTTTCGATGAGATTGAAAATGATAATATATTATCAAATAACAAGCAATGACCTTGGAGTTGGAATACTTTTTCTATTAAATTCTTTTTCCAAGCAAATACAGGTTGAACCCACATTCTAATAATCCAAGTATTAACATTCTGTAGGATTCAGAGCTTGATGATCTATATTCTATGGAATACATACAGGTTGTGGGCACATGAGGTCACATGTCTATGACCTCTCTCTCTCTCTCTCTCTCTCTCTCTCTCTCTCTCTCTCTCTCTCTCTCTCTCCCCTCTCCTCTCTCTCTCTCTCTCTCTCTCTCTCTCACTCTCTCTCTCTCTCTCTCTCTCTCTCTCTCTCTCTCTCTCACTCTCTCTCTCTCTCTCTCTCTCTCTCTCTCTCCTATGTTATGATAACAGGTTACTTCGCTAAAATAATACCTTCCAGACAAATAACAATGAACCATATTGAAACTATAAACAATGAATTGTGTAATATTCAAATTAGTGTTTCATCATTATATATGTATATGTATATATATATATATATATATATATATATATATATATATATATATATATATATATATATATATATATATATGTAATATATATGTATATATATATATATATATAAATATATATATATATATATATATAAATATATATATATATATATATATATATACATATATATATATATACATATATATATATATATATATATATATATATATATATTATATATATATATATATATATATATATATATAT
>OZ023337.1:31597181-31612181 GCA_964007535.1 Brachyptera risi
GAATTATTGAAAGCAATTTTGTAATTAGCCACGACCTCCAATTAGTGGAGTGGTAAGCCTAATTATACCCAATTAAGGCATATCACTAATTTGCTTCCATTAGGCCTATATAATGATGAACTTCACACCTGCTAACAATAGGATGAAGTGAACTCTTTGAACAGTTCAAAGTGGAAGATGTCAAAATTCTTGTGTGTGATTGGTTCACTCTTAATACCAATGCTGGTATGAGAGAAAGAGAGAGAGAGAGAGAGAGAGAGATGTTCAAAAATATATATATATTTTACTTTTATCTGTGGCAAAGAAGTATGGTCACAGTCCTGGTTTCAAAGTTCATCGTTTTTTATTTCAATTATATACACATAGCATAATACCGTATCCATATACTTTTTCCACAGGTGGTATTGGTTGGTTGGAACCACTGTATGGCAGTATAGTAATGCTAATGTTTAGCACGCCTGAAAAAGCACTGGTTTAATACCAGATAACACCGCACGCTAACAGCGCTGATCGAATGCACTTGTGCAACAGATGCCCCTAATACGAACTAATAACGGTTTTTACAGTGCAACAATAGTTTGTTGATGCGCCATTTCATGAACCAGTGCGCTGGCCGAGTGTATGGACCACACCGGGTGACAGCCGGGCATCGAACTGGGTGCCCGTGTCGGGAGGCGACATGTGGACGAACCATGTCAGCAGAAAGAGCAGATTTTAGTTTTTATCTTATTTATTTTATAGTCCGGTCGTTGTGTGTAGTATTAGAGGCCAGATGGTTGGTTGTGTGAATAATGGGTAGTGATTTGTTATGATCTATGATCTCACGAGAAGGTCATCTATCCCAATATATACATTCTTTATTACTAACAAAATACTCTGCCTTTCAGAGGGTTGCCCATTAGAGACAAAATAATATTAATATATATGTATATATATATATATATATATATATATATATATATATATATATATATATATATATATATATATATATATATATATATATATAAATATATATATATATATATATATATATATATATATATATATATATATATATATATATATGCATATATATATATATATATATATATATATATATATATATATATATATACATATATATATATATATATATATATATATATATATATATATATTCATATATATTTATATATATATATATATATACATATATATATATATTTATATATATATATATATATATATATATATATATTATATATATATATATATATATATATATATATATATATATATATATATTTATATATATATGTATATTTGAAAAAAAAAATTAAAATATATATATATATATATATATATATATATATATATATATATATATATATAACAATGAATAGAACAAATTGATGAAGAGAGCAAAAGATAATATTCAATAGTGTTTGATACAAACATTAATAATAATATTGAGCTATAGTATAGAATAGATAATATTGTAATTGATTACTTATTTAGAAAAAGAAGAGGTGAACATATTAAATATTCAATAAGGAGAGCAAAATATTTAGAAAAATTATTTGATACATTTGAGCCATGCACACACTCGTTTCGTTCAAACCGTATAAGTGGTTTCTAAAAATTGACATTGATCCTTTCAAGGCTAGGAGCTACATAGGCCTACAATGAATACAACTACTGATATAATTGATACAACTATTGATATATAAATTGATATAATTATAAATTGAGAAATTTTCAGAAAAATTGGCATCACAATTGAAGTAATTTTTGTATAAGAGTCAATTCTTATTTTGATTATTTGTGTTTACGAACCGTCAAAAGCTTGTTTTTAGAGATAGCCCGCACACAAGAGCTTATTACTCTTATGCGGGCTCCTCTCCATTCATTTTTTTTTCATTCACCTGTTTATTATTATTCTTATCATGTACCATCAACTTGTTATTATCATTATGTATTGTACTACTACTGAAGAGAGTAAAATGTTGTTTAAATAATAATAATTGGGCCTATCACTCTACTAATTAAAGGTCGTAGCCAATTATAAGTAACTTCATCCACGCATTTACTTCGAGAACTGTGGGAAACCACGAAAAACCAAGTCAGGATGAATACAAATAAGTATCGAGATGAGTTATTCATGAGGTATTGAATACAAAGAGTGAGCTGGCGATATTGAATACATATATCCAGTCCCTAATTCAGTTCGTTTTCAATCCATCACTATACGTGGTGTATGCAAAGAATTCCATTCAAACCAGCCTCATTAGTTTTTAGTCATTATGAAGTGGTATATTTCATACACATGTCAACCCCTCTCTCCCTAGCAACCACCTCACCCCACCCCACTCCACCCCTTGCCCTGGACTCGCTACAAACTCGCGTAGCTTCAATTATTGATGATTATTAACGGATGGGAAATGTTCTAATTGATTCCGGTGCGCTATCGCTCATTAAAACAGAGATATTGTGTTTCTTTACAGTTTTATCGACGTGTATAGGTTTTATATATAAGATTGTTGATACTTGAGCGTTGTAAGTTTTTTCATTTCTCATTATGCTTCTATGCTGACACGTAAGAGAGAGAAGAAGTACAACACAATTCAAAAAAGAAGTAAGAAGACATCTTATAGATATGACGTCATACTCAGTTTCTGAGTATCTTCTGAGGTTCTGACTATTAATTATGTAACTTTCCTGTTTACTATACTTTATTATATTTTTAACTGACTTTCTAAAACATATTGTATTATGTTCCAAAGAATGAAAAAAAAAAAAAAAAATTATTATTAATAAGTTATTATTATTATTCACTGTAAGGCAATTGCATCTGTTAATCTTCATAATAAATAATTATTTTTCTAGTGAACACAAAAATAAAGCTG
Source organism: Brachyptera risi (assembly GCA_964007535.1). Classification (NCBI taxonomy): domain Eukaryota; kingdom Metazoa; phylum Arthropoda; class Insecta; order Plecoptera; family Taeniopterygidae; genus Brachyptera; species Brachyptera risi. The sequence goes on from OZ023337.1 coordinate 31,600,070, forward strand.
AACATGGCCACATAACTAGATTCAAGGACAAATTTGTACCACCAATTTATATTAATTCGTATGGGAAACAGGAAAAACAATATCTAATACCGACCCTGTTACAAACTTTCACCTGATTTATTAAATTTACAAAAACTATCCAGTGTAAAAATTGAGATAAAAAAATGGATTTGGCAAAGTGGTATCTTATAATAAATTACCATCTTAAAATTTAGAAAATCAAATGCTAATATCATAGCAATATCTTTTATGAAAAGATTAATATGTTTTATCTATTATTAAAAGAGAAGTGAAGAAGTTTTTGATTTGCTTAAATTGTTATATTAAGGCTCGGTATTACCAACGTCAGAGTAGCTCCAACTGGCAGATAAAGTTGTCATCACCATGGTTACCTGGGATATTTGTTTTCACCAACTCTCAGATAAGTGCTAACTGGATTTGGTAATACCTGGCCTAAGGCCCGGTATTACCAAGTCTAGTCAGCCTTATCTGACAGTTCAAACTTGTTATCACCATGGTTACCTGGGGTATTTGTTTTCACCAACTCTCAGATAAATACTAACTGAACTTGGTAATACTGGGCCTAAGTCAACTAGCTGCTATCCAGACATTTCTTGTGATGTATATTTTTGTATGACAACATAATTAGTAGACCCACAGACAAGTCTGTTTTGACTTTGTAGGTCTACGATATTTGTATCCAACTTATATTTTGTGAAATGAAAAATCTTCTCAAAAACAGAAAGAAAAAAAAAATTATTATTATTATTATCATTCTTTTCATTTCCAATTACTTTCACAAACAAAGTTGGGTAAGTGTATAATAACTTTTTTTTCTAAACTGAATTACTTCTATCTGCGACGGAAAATGTTGGTCACAAACAGCGCAGTCTTGGTGTTGAAGGTAATTGATTTTAAATAATTAAAATGTAGTGGTACGATCGCCCTTGTGGTGCCCCGTCTAAACGATCCTACCTTTCATCCACAGCCTTAATTGGGGAACATTGATCTGACAAGGGCGATCTCACCACCTCGAAGAAGAATAATTGATCAGATTATTCTCATTCAACAAACAATATATCTTGAAAGTATTAATTACAGAAATAGAAAACAATTCAAACATTCATATTGTGGAGAAAATCTTGAATTTTCTTATCGACTCGATCTTTTTTCTTCTTTGTTTTTGTATTTATCACAAAATTAAAATAAGTATTTGATGGAATTGAAAGATGAAGTTGCGTATCCGACAGTAAATCTCGGCATGAAAATCAAAACACTCTGTAAATACAGCAGATATACAAATATAAAGATGATATTTTTGTTTGTCATGTTGGTGAAAGACTTTCTTCTTCTGTGGATACAACTATTATAATATATTTCGAAGAAATAGATTTTATCCTGTTCTCCATCTCCAAGTTTAGCAAACAAACTGAAATAACTGAAAAACTACACTAAAAAAAAAATTAATTACATTTGAAAATGTTTTGAAAATATGGTTTTGAGAGTACTCGAGGATTATAAGTATATATTATGGATGTAGAAAGGTTTTTGAATTGAATATAAAGTATAATTGAAATGTTTAAGCCAAGTTTCTGTTGACGTCATCAGTATAGATCTGTGAGCTGATACAGTTTCAATGTAGAGTAGATAGTCTGTAATGAAATAGAAATACTTTTATAACAACTGAATATATACATCTGATGAAATAGCGCATTGAGTTACCTCTCTCTCTCTCTCTCTCTCTCTCTCTCTCTCTCTCTCTCTCTATATATATATATATATATATATATATATATATATATATATATATTTCTCTCCATATTTGTCCAGCCCCCTCACCTCTCTCTCTCTCTTTCTGTTTCATTCCTCTCTCTCTCTTCCTAACTCTTTCTCTATTTCTCGCTTCATTTGTCTATCCCCCTCTGCAATCTCTCTATCTCTCTCTCTCTGTCTATTTCTTTCACTTCTCTCTCTCACTTCACCTTTCACTTCTCTCATTCACTCTCCGTCCCTCTACCTCTCTCTCTTTCACACACACACACACCTACATAAACACACACATACGGCAGTCACTTATAACATGTGTTAATCCGGAAAAAACTACAACATATATACAAACATACAACATATATATATATATATATATATATATATATATATATATATATATATATATATATATATATATATATATATATATATATATATATATATATATATATATATATATATACATATAACTGCTGCTAATGTACGTTATATATAACCTTCACTGTTAATAAAAAATATCACTTCATGAAAAAACCTTCCCGTTTATAATTTATGACTTTGATATCATACATTTTTTTGTAGGTTAGTAAGCTATATTGCTTATCAGACATTTCCCGCGATTTTCATTTGCTCCCCCTCCCCCCCCCCCCCCTCCAGCCACCCCTCGGCTAAGTGTGTGAGACGTGTTGACAAGGTTCGTTTTTTCCCCGCTCCATTCATTGCCGGCGCTGACATCGCTACGCTATCTGATATTACAACTTACTACTTGTTAGTGTAATGGGGAGGGGGGGGGGGGGGATCACGTGATATCTTGATGGTGCGGCGTTTAAAATAACTGTGTGTCGAGAGAATTTATTTCCCTTCAAGAGGGAAAATAATGGTAAAAAAGTGGGATGATAACAGAGATTAGAGAGGTTTGTTTGTGGAAGAGAACAACACAACTCGGCACCTCCACCCGTGTTAAAGTCATCACGTTTTGTCAAGATTTCTTCGTATCATTGAGTGAACACATATTCCGACTCTGCTTTTTTTGTTGCTATACGACAAGAATTATTAATAAATCTATAAATGAATGTGAGGAGTGAATATGTGAATGTGTATGTTACAATGTGTATGTTGTGTATGAATGTGTTTTTGTATATGTATTACTCAAACATATAGTTCAGTTTTAATCTATATTAAACTAATTTTAATATTTATTACTGACGTGCCATATATCATATCATTTAATATCTCTAGAATGTAAAATTCAGCTTGGCAAATGAAGCATTGAATCGAATTTATTTGAAATTTTCTAATGAAATTTTTTAATAAAATTGAAATCAAATGTATAAATGAATGCGGAGAATGAATGTGTGAATGTGTTGTGTATGAATATTTTCCTCTCATTTAAAAAAAATCTTATTCATATGGTTCAGTTTTAATCTATAATATGTTTTTTTTATGTTCATTTTTGACGTGCCTTATATTCTATCATGACCTATTTTCAGAATGTGAAAATCACCTTGGCAAATGAAGCATTTTGTTTTATGAAATCAGCACGAAATTACTTCATAAAAGTTGGTACAAATTCAATAATTTCGGTCAAAAAAGTTGTGTTTCGAGAACCGGCTTCTAGCCATGGCTTTCCTTTTATATCAAAAGGAAATTAATTTGTGAAGTGTCTTTCCGTTCAACCGGAAGTAGATTTTCGATTGGATTTGGTTCAGATTACATTCAAGTTTAGGATGTTTATTTGATCAGGTTAGTTGGTTAAGGTTCAGGTTGGTTTGGGTTAGGTTAGGTTGATTGTGTTATTCAGGTAAGTTTAGGCTGCATGCAAGAAAAACAACAGCAACAACAACAACGCCCGGATGTGGTGCCATAGTGAAGTGGCTGTTTATCGATCCGGAAGTGGATTTTAGATCGGTTTTAGTTTATATTATACATTATAGTTCAGGATATTTGTTTGGTTAGGTTAGCTAGTTGAGGTTCAGGTTGGCTTGGGTTAGGTTGGGTTGATCAAATTAGTCGACTTGTGTTATTCAGGTAAGTTTAGGCTACGTACAACAACAACAACAACAGCCGCATGTAGTACCAGATGCCAGATGTCTTCTCTATGTGTTCCGGACGTTCGGAAACAGGAAGACTTTTAGCTGCGGCGGAATATTATGGTCACAGACAGCGCAGTCCTGGCGTTGAAGATCCTTAGTTTTGAATAATTAAAATGGGTTGGTAAGATCGCCCTTGTGGTGCCCCGTCCAAACGATCCTACCTTTCATCCACAGCCTTAATTGGGGAACAATGATTTTGTATCAAGTTTCGATGTTCCAAAATAAAAAAAGATGGTCCGAAGAATAGCGGCTTTCAATTCCAAACAATCAATTGAAAAATAGTATAATGAACATATTTTAGAGTGTAGCGGTAGTAAAATAACAACAGAAAGAGAAACTAAATATAAGTTGATCAAATAAATACACTGACAAATTTGTCATCCAATTCACTGTGATTCTGGCTTCGTTTTATTCAAACACGAGAATGAACTACAACCCCTAACGATGTTCTTTCCCATCCAAACAAACATAACTTGTTTAGTTGTTTACGATCTTCATATTGTTCATAACTTGTCCGCTTGGTGGATAATAATACAATGCACACTCATTACTTGCTTCTGTTTCTGCCCCACTTGTTTGTTGTGGTCTTGTCTGCACGGGGATCGCACTGCGTTGTGCTTTCACTGCTGAACCACCCGTGCGCTAGTGCTGTGGGATAGGGGGGACGGTCGCTCGGAACCTTCTTCCCTTCCGGGTACTGGTGGACACGAGAGATGAAGGCTCGAACCATCCGTGTGTTAGTGGTGTGGGATAGGGGGGACGGTCGCTCGGAACCTTCATCTCTAGTGGATACAAGTTACACACGAGAGATGAGGGCTCGGACCACCCGTGCGCTAGTGGTGTGAGATAGGGGGGACGGTCGCTCGGAACCTTCATCCCTTTTGGATACCAGTATAAATTTATGTAATATAAACATAATTATAAATATAAAATGTAATCATAAAGTGAAAATACGGATATAGGCCTAGTAGCGAGATCGCTGAACTGTTATTCAGGAGACTGGGATTCAAATCCCGCCTGTCTCATTGAGGTTTGCCGTGGTTCTCGTCAGTCATCAAAAGTAGTAGAGTGTATACTGATACAATTCATAATCATAAGTAATAATATTTTATTGAATTGATATTTTAAATTACCAATTGATATTTTATTTATTTTATTTTATTCGAACCGTTACTGCAGGAGAGTACGTTGAAGGCAAGCCACGGTCGTTCCCTTCCATTGTTGACGACTATCATGATTATAATCACATGAAACAGCAAGGTCATTCGAAGGTGCGCATGAGCAGAGGATATAAATGATATTGATGAAATATTCAAAAAACTTCAGGCGAAAAATAGAATTTAATTTAGGCGGACAAATGTAATGTGACTCGATTTCTAATCTGACTTCTTCTATCGAGATCGAATGTATACATCGAGGAGATGAATATAAGTCAAAGTTCACCAACTCAAAACCAAACTTGACCATTTCTGACAAAATTCGACAAAACTTGACAAAATTGACAGCCGCTATATTCATCGGACCATCGGTCTATGTCACCACATGGGGACGTTGTTGTTGTTGTTGTTGTTGTTGCTGTTGTTGGAGCAACCTCGTGGACTGAAGATCTTTTTCTTCATCTATGAACTATATGTCTGGTCTATGGCAGTCCAAACTAATCTAAATGAACCCAATTCAAATAATCCCAACCCAGACTAACCTAACCAAACAACATTATGAAATAATAAACAACAAACACAAGGTTTATTTCTTGCACTCAGTATTGTATTTCCTATTCAACTAGTAATAATAATAATAATAATATATATTATTATTAGAACTGTATAGTATAGTGTTATTATAATTGTGTTGTTATACAAAATATGTACCGTATTCATAACATTATGTTAAAACTTGAAAATAAGGAAATTGAGAAATAATGAATAAAATAAATGAATTAATTCTATACTGAAATCAATCTAAAACTTACTTCCGGTTCGAAGAGTATAGCCAATACGCAAAAAACATGATTGGAGACTACAGTGACTGATGACTCGTCCACAAATGTCTCATAGATTAAATCTATTTTCACTGACAGTTATCCATCGTAAACTGTTGATCGTGCTCCCGTAAATCAATGGTATAAGGTACAATTTTAAGGCCGTAATACATACATTGATTGCTAGTGATCGGTTTTCAGTTAATTATTAGTTAATCGTTTTGTTCATCATCATTTAATATATATATTCGAAAGCAAAAATGTGAATCGCAACAATACATAATGCTCTCGTGTGCGCCATGTGACTATTTCAGGGCTGCAATGCCTAAATAGTTATAAGTGATTTGTATGCCATTTTCAACTTTTACACATCATATATGCGTGTAAAATATGGCTGCAATGCCTGCAAACAGTGAAACAAACAGTGCAAATCTTATAGAATCGAATGAATATACCCCACAAAATAAATATGCAATAGTGCTTGATTGTCCGACAACAATCACAGCGGAACAAGTGTGTGAGGCGATTGCAGACATCATTCCAGGCCGACACATGCTCTACTCGTCACGCCTCAGTGGTGGAAGAGTTTGCGTTTTCCTTAGATCGGATGAGTACGTGGACCGATTAATTCAAGAGGGTGGTCTGACCATTAGTGAAGCGTACATTCCAATACGCAGGTATGTAACCGAAGCCATCAAATTAGTTCTTTCAAACGTATCCCCAATAATATCGAATGAAAAACTAGCTATTACGCTTGCTCGATATGGAAAAATTGCAAGCACAATAAGAAACATAACAAATGGATATAAAAGACCAGATATAGCCCATATGATCTCGTTCAGACGGGTCATATACATGATCATTGAGAATCCAGACGTTCTTCCAGAGTCAATCATCATAGAACTTGACAACAACAAATACCAAATCTACATATCGAGGGATGACGTGGTCTGCTATCGGTGCTCTGGTAAAGGTCACATAGCGCGTAATTGTAAGAAGAATGTGAGGCCACCTCAGACGCCAGCTGAAACATCGTCTCCCACCAATCGTACTATTGCCGATATAGTAGCCAACCGCAATATTTCGCTTGCCCCCAACAGTCAATCGTCATCATCAGATAACCCAAAAACAATTCTGAAAGTAATAACGAAGCCTCGAATGATTCATGGCTCACAAAATGCCAGTACGTCGAAAGAGTCGAACAACATACACTATCCAACCTTCAGCAAATCAACCCTCAACGATGAGAGTTCAAAGTCCCAACCTGACCCAGCTTCTCAGTCAGCTGATGCAAACACGGAAGTTATGCCTACTACTCAACAAACAAATAATGAAGTAGAAAACGAGGTGCCTGAACGAAACGCAGATGAACAATCTCGTCAATTCTCTGACAATCAATCCAATCCTGAAATGGAGTATTTCATTACTCAGGGTCAATTTCTTACGCATCCCACACCAATGGCGAACACTTTTCCCAACTTGCAACAATTTTTTCCCTCATCAAATCCACCTCCTCTACCAACTGTTACCAACACGAAAAGAAAACTAAACGGTGGGGAAGATGAAGTAAGTGAAGAAAACGAAGAAAGTGCCAAGCGGGTGATAGTAGAAGACATTCACGATGAAAATGACGACTCGGACAATGATTCACTAAACTCTGTAGACTCTATTGATTCCACCGTGAGTCAAAAATCCAACAGAAGTCAACAATCACAAGAGAACCTTATATCAAAAGAAAATATAATAATCGAAAAATTTACTTCCACTTTGAGAAGTAAATCCCATTATCCACTATCAGTCAAAAAATATGCCGAATTTCTGAAAAAAGCGCGAGGATCCAAGCAGCCAATAATCTTTGCTAAAGAATATACGGAGGATATTAAAGGACTTCTCAAAATGACGGTAGAAATCACCCCGTACGCCAAAAACTATAATCTTAGGAGAAGGTTAATGAGAATCACCAAAGCGATCCAAGAATATTTAGTAGAAAATTAGATGAATTTTTTAATTTTTTATATCATCATGACTAATTTTCTTACCCTCAATGTGAGAGGATTAGTTCAAGATGCGAAACAAATCGCACTGTCAGTTTACATTCAACGTGTGAAAGCTAATATACTTTTTCTACAAGAAACAAATTTAATTCATGATTCATCAACAACTATCCTCAACGAATTTGAATTTCATGTAAATGGAGCTGTTTCACCCAATTCAGGTACAGCTTTCGCAATTCAAAAATCATTTAACCAACATATACAAGTATTAGCACACGATATTATAGTGCCAGGTTACCTACATAAACTTGAAGTTAATATATATGATAAGAAATGTGTTCTATTTAATGTTTATATGCCACAGGATAATACTCGAGCTTTTAACTTGGTGAAACATTTAAATGATCATCTAATCTTAATTTCTGATGAATACACTATAATTGTTGGCGGAGACTGGAATGTAACGCTATCGCCCGACGATCGCGCCAACTGTTTCGAACTTCGTAAGCCATTAGGACGATCACTTGAAAAAACTCTGAGATTGTTAGATCTAAAAGATATTTGGAAAAGTTTCCACCCTAATCAAAATATTTTTACATATACTGGTGTTCACGCTAATGCCCCTAAGGCTAGATTGGATCGTTTTTACATAACAAAACCTCATTTAAGTTTTGTAGTAAATACGAAAATTAGTCACTCGTTTTCAGACCACGCAGGCGTTACTTTCTTCTTTCGTCCTGTCACAACTAGTAAAAAATCTCCGGTTTGGCGTCTCAACAACGAGCATTTGAAAAATGAAGAATATTCTACCTTTATTACTAATATAATTCAACATTTTAATACTCTACAAAACAGAGATCCCTTGTCCATATGGGATGATCTTAAAACTGAGATTCGTATAGCAACTTTGAGATACGAAGCCCACACTCGTCATGAATCTTTAAAAAACACTATCTCATTGGAAAATAACATTCAGTATTATCACTCCAAGAACATACTATCCGCTAACGAAGAAGAAATACTCAAAGAATGTGAAAGAGATTTAAAAACCATATATAGAAATAAAACCAGTGAAAGAGAAAAAATGTATAATTTGTCTTTGAAAAATGACTTTAACAGGCCCACTCCCTTGTTTCTCAATTTGGTGAAGCAAAGACGAACTTTCACACAAATGAATCAACTAAGAATAAAAGGAATAATAACTGCTAAGGAAGAAGAGATGAGAAGTGAAGTATTAAAACATTTCACAGAACATTTTTCTTCTCGAACAACTATAATAGATCATAATTCACCTCTGTATGATGAACTCAAAAACATTTCAGAAGATGACAAAAAAGAATGTGACAAAAAATTGACGGTGAATGAATTCGCAACAGCATTAAATCAACTCAACAAAGATAAATCGCCTGGGATGGATGGACTAACAGTAGAATTCTACATAAAATATTGGAAAATAATTCACCCGTTATTTACAAAAGTTTTTACAGAATCCTTTCGTCAAAAATGTTTTCCTAAATCGACTCAAAAATCTCTAATCACTCTTATACCAAAAAAGGGCGATAGGCTAGATATTAGCAACTGGAGGCCTATCGCAATACCAAATACTGACTACAAGATAATAAGCAGAGCAATTGCGAACCGAATAAACAAGGTAATTACTGGACTATTGACATCAGATCAAAGCTTTTGCATACCTGGCAGGTCTATTTTCAACAACCTACATTTAATCCGCGACATAATAAGATACGCAAATGAAAATAATATCCCACTTGGCATCGTCTCAATTGATCAAAAAGCAGCCTTTGACCAAGTTAACCATAAATACTTGTTCCACATTTTAAAAGTTTTTGGATTTGGTGACGATTTCTGTGATTATATCAAAACAATGTACACAGGTGCAAAATGCCACATAAGACTTGGACCCACTCTTCTACCACCAATCTCATTCTGTCGAGGCATTAGACAAGGTGACCCCTTATCCGGTCCTCTTTTTGCACTCTCAATTGAGCCCTTTCTCAGACTTTGCACTGAGACATTGTCCCCCCACGCTCTACTTGTACCTGGAACAACCGATATGAAAGTAAGTGTAACTGCTTATGCCGATGATGTAAATTTTTTCATCACTAAAGATCATGGTTTTTCTGTACTGTGTTCAACTTTCATGCAATATAGTTCACAATCAGGTGCTACCCTAAACTATCAAAAATCAACTGGTTTATTTGTTGGCTCGTGGCGTGAGAGATGTGATCATCCACTCAATTTCAACTGGTCAAATGAAGGCAGCAAATATCTGGGACTTTTCCTTGGTAATAATATAAAATGGGAAGAAAAAAACTGGGACAGTCTAGAAGCCACAGCTAAAAAACAACTAAACAATTGGTCATTTTACAACAAAGTCACGTGTTACAGAGGAAGACGAATTGTAACGAATCAACTAATCGGATCAAGATTTATTCATATTTTCATGATCTTGGACCCAAGCAAAGATTTCGTCCAAAAAATATCGAAAATGATTGTGTCTTACATATGGAACGGTCACCATTGGCTACACCCGAACTACATCTACAGTCCAATAGAACAAGGTGGACTAGGGGTTAATCACCTATCTACCCGAGTCATGACCTTCCGAATCAGATTTATACACAACTACAGAAGCACAACTGAGAAAAATTCATCGTATTACTTCCAGTTGTATAATTTCCAGAAATACAATAGTACAAATCATCAAAATGTTGATAATATTTTTCAATTGGAACTCAGAAGTGATAAGCTTTCAAACCTACAACTCTTTTATAAAAATGCACTAATATCATGGAAAGCCTTAAAAGTGACACACAATACAAATCCTCAAACAAATAATAAAGTTATATACAAGCAGTGTTTAAGAACGAATTTACCTTCAAAACCTGAAATAACGGGTAAAAGCATATTTTCTAAAAAAACCGTCAATTGGGTGGTACTACAGCAACATCCAATAGATGGCACAGACAGTGACATATCATGGAAACTACTCCATAATCGCGGGGTGACGCCTATTTATTTAAACAAGTGTAAATACAGAAGTGAACCAAAATGCCCTTGGTGCAGTGAGATGGGCAACCTAATACACATGTTTTTTGAATGCCATTTAGTGCAACCTATATGGATTCTAGTGTCAAAACAATTGGGTCGACTTTTAGGTAATCATGTTGTAACAGCTGAAAGATTAGTACTAGGTTATAGTAATACAAACAGTATTTCAGAGAAATTGTCAAATTACTTGATAATAATAGCAAAAAGCACTATTTACAGAACTTATGTCAAAAGTATGCAAACAAATAATGAACCACCAGATTACAGAAAAATATTTATAACAAGAATCAATTACAGATTGCAATTAGAGTATTATAGAAGTAAGAATCAGAACAACGTCAACCAATTCGAAAAGTTTTGGCTACATAAGAATGTACTTGGTCAAATAGATGATGATGACCTGTTAAATTTTAAGCTGAAGAATGTTTGAAATGTAAATTATGAAACACAGCTGGAAAAAGAGGAAAAGAAAAAAAATAACAAATAATCACAGAAAAGCGGTTAGAAGAAAGACATAAAGAGACCTAGTTTCATTTTTGAAAAAGATTCCCTGTTTAGTTATTCATTAGAAATGAAATGGTAAAAAAAAAAAAATGTGAAATTATTATCCTTATGGAATAGGAAATGTGAAGAATATTTATTTTATTGAATAAGAATATTGTATTGTTATACTTTATTGATCGAATAAACAACTCAACAACTCAACTCTCTCTCTCTCTCTCTCTCTCTCTCTCTCTCTCTCTCTCTCTCTCACTCTCTCCCCCTCTCTCTCTCTCTCTCTCTCTCTCTCTCTCTCTCTCTCTCTCTCTCTGACGGGTCGTGTTCCGGCTCGTTGGTTCGCATGTGGTTCTCCACTTTGCACCCTCCCCCCCATTGAGGCCCACCCCCACCCTCACCCACCCCCACCCACCCCACCCACCCCCCACCATGACAGGCGTTAACAAAGACGTTGACAGCTTAGTGTTCGACTGCCTGCCTGTACGTGTGTTGTGTGTGTGTGTGAACGAAAAGTCGGGAAATATTCTTACTTTTCCTGTGAAAGAAACTCTTTCTACCGGGAGGAGGATGGGTGAGGGATGATGAGGGGTTGGGGCGAAGAGGAACGATATAAGGAAATGAAAGGTTATTATTCAATATAGCTCTTCATATATATATATATATATATATATATATATATATATATATATATATATATATATATATAT
>OZ023337.1:31617181-31634681 GCA_964007535.1 Brachyptera risi
CAAATCATACCGTCCAATCAACAGAGCTCTTGGAACTGTAGTGAAATTCAAATATCCAATCGGGGTATCGTCAAATGACTACAAATGATAGAAATCCAACTGGCCTACTGGTGAAGCCACGCCTATTTCGAGTCGTCAATTAGGTCTACTTTGAAACATTTTCAGTGTTCCATAATTTTTAGTTGGTTTTCATTATATATTATACGATGAAAACGATGAAAACGATCTAAAAACAAGAAAATGAAAATGATTCTCAGTTTTTCATTCTAAGGAGGGTGATACAAACGATGCATGTAGGTCGTCTATTGTCGGCCTATTGCCTTACTTGACTCGAACTTCTCCGAGCTTTCACACTTTTTCTCGCTAGATTCTCTATAGCGTTTAATATTGTCTCACCAGTGTCGTCTAATTGATGACACTCCATCTTCACTTAACGCATTTAGCTACAAGTACACGGGAGAAAGAGAGAGAGAGAGAGAGGGAGAGAGAGAGAGAGAGAGAGAGAGAGAGAGAGAGTGAGGGAGAGAGGGAGAGAGAGAGGGAGAGAGAGAGAGAGAGAGAGAGAGAGAGAGGGAGGGAGAGGAGATATATATATATAGAGAGAGATGAGAGAGAGAGAGAGAGACAGAGAGAGATATAGAGAGAGAGAGAAAGAGAGAAAGAGAGAGAGAGAGAAAGGGAAAGAGAGAGAGAGAGGGAGAGAGAGAGAGAGAGAGAGAGAGAGAGAGAGAGAGAGAGAGAAAGAGAGAGAGAGAGAAAGGGAAAGAGAGAGAGAGAGGGAGAGAGAAAGAGAGAGGAAGAGAGAGAGAGAGAGAGGGAGGGAAAGGGAAAGAGAGAGAGAGAGGGAGAGAGAAAGAGAGAGGAAGAGAGAGAGAGAGATATGAGAGGAGAGATATAGATATATATATATATATATATATATATATATATATATATATATAGAGAGAGAGAGAGAGAGAGAAGAAGAGAGAAACCGACCGGTAAGTTAAAAGTTTCCTAATTATCTCTATAGAGTACAGAGAAAGAGAGAGAGAGAGGGGGGGGGGAGGGAGAGAGAGAGAGAGAGTGAGGGAGAGAGGGAAAGAGAGAGGGGGGGGGAGGGAGAGAGAGAGAGAGAGAGGGAGGGAAAGAGATAGAGAGGGAGGGAAAGAGATAGATAGAGAGAGAGAGAGAGAGAGAGATAGAGAGAGAGAGACCGAACGGTAAGTTAAAAGTTTCCTAATTATCTCTATAGAGTACAGAGAAAGAGAGAGAGAGAGAGAGAGAGAGTTGCGACAGTACTGCTCCTGGCGACGGCTTGGCAAACTTCTCGTCAACTTGACTTGATGAAATTAAAGCCGAGCCGATCTTTCGAGTGAACTTAGACTGTGTCTACAATGATGTAGTTGCTCATGGATAGAGAGGGCTGTGGTCAGTGGCGTGCGTATCGCTGGAGCCAAGGGGGCCGTGCATTCTCCTCAACACACATTCAAAATATTCATCATTTTCCGAATATTATTCCAAATTTAATGATGGATTCACAATTTTTTTTTTTCAATAACATCGAAACTTGATACAAAATCATTGTTTCTCAATTAAGGCTGTGGATGAAAGGTAGGATCGTTCGGACGGGGCACCACAAGGGCGATCTTACCACCCCATTTTAATTATTTAAAACCAATGAAGTTCAACACCAGGACTGCGCTGTCGGTGATCATAATTTTCCGCCGCACAACAGAATAAATCGTAAGTGACCATGTACGATGAGCAAGGAGACATAGCTTGAATTGACTGATGATAAAAGTATAATTCCGGTTTGCCTGTTTGTTGGATGAGCGTAGCGAAGACTCAATTTCACTGTACTTGAAAAATCGAATGTGTTTTTTTTTTTTTTTTTTGTTCGCGCTCTATAGGTCAAACAGAAATTCAGATCATGATGAAACTTGGCACACACATGAACCCCTATCTGACTTGATGCTATATAGTTTTGAGGCAAAATCGGTTCAACAATTCTTGAGATAAATCATTTTGAAGTTTTCAAAAAACCCATATGAATGAGCCAGGCGGAAAAATGACAAAGTGAATGTTTTCAGAAATTTTTCAAATTTTCACAGAACTCGAACAACATAATAATACACATTATTACGGACTTTTACAATAATCGGATGTGACGTTTCGGAGTAAAAAATTAAATTCGCTCATCCATCAACGCGGAAACACATATCGCGTTTTCCTAGTTTTAGAAATATACCCAGCATCACAAACATTTAACCGAGTAGAAACTAGAATTATAGCCACCCTCCGTAGGTCAGTCAACTGGAGAATATATTTAGAAATAAATTCACGGGGAAGCTGAGTTCAAATCCTGCATAATGCATGGGTTTTTGTGGACGCCCTTCACAAAACCTTACTGCATATTTAACTTCTGATTGAAGCTATATACCTAAAGGTCGGAAATAGTATCATCAGAATGTATTGATAAGAAAGATACATTCATTTAAATAATTAATAATATAAGAAACATAATGAGTCATGGAATAATTATCACAAACGAACTATACCGGTGGTTCGATAACGAATTTCTGCCAGAAAAAAAAATTCGCCCTCCGTAACTACGCCACTGTTCACGGTCTCGTCTAGTCGAAACTTTCCGCTACAAAGTCACGGTCCACTGTGTGTCACTTTGATTATGAGACGATGGCGGGGAGGTAGAGAGGGAGGGGGGGAGGGGAAGGTCTAGAGTGGGGAGGGGAAAGAGAAGAAGGCGACGTCGTTAAAAATTACAGGGTTGATATTTTAGCCCGGAAAGTTCGGCTCAAGAAGTGGTGCCACTACACAAACATCAAAAGAAAGAAAGTTTCTTGTTTGTGAAGAATTTAGCATTTTAAACTTCATCACGTTTGGAGATGAGGTGTGTGTATATCCATTCAGTTCATTTGAGCTGTTTTAAGCCGGGTTCACAATTGAAATAGTGTTTATGGATTATGGTTTAGTGTTTAAGCGAAATGAACGATGGCATTTCCGTGTTACTTTTCACAATGAGAAAATGTGGTATAGTGATATGGTATAAGGAATAAGAAATGAAATACATCCATCTCTTATGACTATTCCTTATAACAGCAAAATTCTGACCAATCAGATAACGTCACTACTGGAGTCAAATGACTACCGTTTATGGAAAACGTAAATTTACGAAATAACAATTCATCATTAGCTTTCAATAAAATATAAGATACAGTATAAAAAACAATATAAATTTGATATTAGTCATTATTTACTGTATTATTATAATACTGTTCTTCAGTATTCACTAATGTAAATTTATGAAATAAACTACTGGTGAACTTTGAGTTGAAATAAACGGCTATTGTGGCTCACCTATGTCACTAAAACACTATACCATATTCCATATTCCATATCACTATTTCAATTGTCAACCAGGCTTTATGAGATGAGATCACAAATTATGAAGACTATAAAGAAGTAGTTAAGTATAAAATATTATTATTTCGGGGGATAAGCTTCGAAATATTGCCTATATAAGATTATTTTTGGTTCAAAAATGTTGATACTTGACTATTTTTCATCTCAACATTTTCTCTTTATTCCCATATATTTTTTATTTTTTATTCTTTTTTATTGAACAGAAGAACACAGAACATACATATAAACGAATGAAAAGTCACGTGATGTCCACAAAGCTCCAAAGAGCTTGACTGCGGGTTAAAGATAGAAAAATAATAGAAAGAATATTGTGTAATGCGATCCTTGAAACATAAGTATATGCATAACAAGGTCGAATGAAATACAAACTAAATTAAATGTTAGAAAATGAACAAGGTAGAGTTAAACAGTGAAAGTGAATAATTGGATGAGCGTAGCGAAAAATCAATTTCACTGTACTTGAAAAATCGAATGTGTTTTTTTTTTATTATTTTTTTTTTATTTATTTTTTTTTTGTTCGCGCTCTACAGATCAAACAGAAATTCAGATCATGATGAAACTTGGCACACACATGAATCCCTATCTGACTTGATGTTTTGAGGCAAAATCGGTTCAACAATTCTTGAGATAAATCATTTTGAAGTTTTCAAAAAACCCATATGAATAAGCCAGGCGGAAAAAATGACAAAGTGAATGTTCTCCGAAATTTTTCAAATTTTCACAGAACTCGAACAACATAATAATACACATTATTACGGACTTTTACAATAATCGGATGTGACGTTTCGGTGTAAAAAATTAAAAAATGCGATTTTTATTCATTTAATTACTTCATTTTTTTTTTATTCGCTCATCCATCAACGCGGAAACACATAACGCGTTTTCCTAGTGAATATAATTCTGACAAAAAATAAGTGAAAAATTCGGAATAATGAGAACTTAATAATGAATATTGTATTTGTATTTGTATTTATTTACGGTTTCATGAAAACATGATCACATGTAGGCCTATACATACAGGGCTTAATTTGCGAATAAAAAAAAACCGTAACACCCCTCAAAGTAACCCCCCCCTCCCCCCAACACAACCTCAACAAAAAATCTCATTGAAAAATACACTAGATTGATAAGTATTTTTGTCCTCGAACTGTATTCAAGAAAATATATTCGAAATTATTTTCATCTTCGATAGATCGTAATCCAAATTCCGTCCCAAATTGTCGAATGTTGAAAGTATCGATAAATGAGTGGGAACCCGCCTTATCATTGATTTTTCATCATTTCGAAACTGGAACGTGTGTTCCGATTTAAAAAAAAAAAACCGGAACGCCGTTCCTGTGCGTTCCGGTACAAATCAACATCTATAAAGGTACACTCATAGAGCCACGGCAACACGAATTTGCCGTGCCGGCAAAATGAATGAGCCAATCACAGACTTGCCGGGCTTGTCGTTTACTGTGGCCTTGAAAGTTGAATGAAGTTGAACATTTTTCCGGACGACAAACTTGCCGTGATGACGTAGACGACATCACGGCCACGTTTATACTCGAACTGTGTGTTCTACGTACGAACTATCGACTGTCAAACTCGATCACTATCGACGTTGCCATGGTTATCGCATCGATTCGATATATAATTGCTTTGAGTCGGCGATAGTTTGCCGTGGTAGTATGAACAGTACAAATCATTTGACGTCCAACGACACCCGACAAGATTGCCGGCCGGCAAGAATGCCGTGGCTCTATGAACCTACCTTAAACCAAGTCATAATATGACCTACTGACGAATCTTACTGGCTCAGTTCGACTAAACCGACATATTTCTGCGAAACGTTCAACATCCAAGGACCATTATAGGCCTATCACTAATTTAATTTGTGCTTTTTGTATAATGATCAATTTTACATCTGCTGTCAAGGGAAAGAAGTAATCATTGCCCAAGAGACTTAGTTCAAAGTGGAAGATATCAACATTCGTGTGTTTATACTGAAAGACTTTTATCTACTGCGAAAAATTATGGTCACAGACAGCGCAGTCCTGGTGTTGAAGACCATTAGTTTGAAATAATCAAAATGGGGTGGTAAGATCGCCCTTGTGGTGCCCCATCCAAACGATCCTATCTTTCATCCACAGCCTTAATTGGGGAACAATGATTTTGTATCGAGTTTCGATGTTATTAAAAAAAAAAAAAAAAAAAAAAACATCCAATGACTCGATCCCAACAGTTTGTGATAAATGTGTGGCGTGTCTAATTCTTGGCACAGTTCTTGGCCGACATCAACCTAGCCAGCTCCACGTTGTCAGTGTGCGACTACAACATTGCGGCCAGGGATATTTCCTATACACAAGTCGCTTGGACGTCTATAAGAGTATAATTTAATGACATGGCTCGTTAAAAAACTGTTTGACAAAAAACTAGATATATTGAGTCACATAGTTACAGGATGATCTGATTGGTCTGGTCCCACCATTCTATCTTCTGATTGGTCCAGACTCACTTTCCATATCGTTGTTTTAATGGGTGACTGAAAGCTGGGCTCAGTGATGGATTTAACTTTTATGTTGTCCGTCTACTTTTTAGATGAATGGTTATGACATTGGAACTCGGGACAGTCCGTGTTCGTGGACATGATCGTGGTTTTCCCGTGAATACGTCATTGTGTGATGACTGCGTCTGCGCAAAGAGGGTGTGGAAATAAGATGGCGGCAGATTTTCCTCACAAGTTCATATTGAATCCGAATATACAATTGTTGTGACGAGTGTTTGTGTTTATAACAGAGGAAGGGAGAGAGAAAGCGATGTTGAGAGAGAGAAAGAGAGAGAGAAAGAGAGAGAGAGAGAGAGAGAGAGAGAGAGGGAGAGAGAGAGAGAGAGAGAGAGAGAGAGAGAGATAGAGATAGAGAGATAGAGAGGTAGAGATAGAGAGAAAGAGAGAGAGAAAGAGAGAGAAAGATGAAGCTAGTTCCAAATATATAAATGTCGGGATGAGTGTTCATAACAGAGGACTGGAGAGAAAGAGAGATAAAGATAAAGAAGATGAAGCAGGGTTCACACTTCCGATTTTTTTTTGTCGTACGACACGATTTCGGTACGATTTTTGTAACTGACCAATCACAAGGCAGAACTGGACCGAAAAAGATGGCGGATCACGACACCGATATCGGTCCGAATCGTGTCGTGATTGTTGGTTCAATTTCATCTTTTGTCGGCCGTTATTACGATTTCGGCGGAAGTTACGTGTGTTGCGTACTTGGACTGCTAGGAGGCACTGCAGTAGCGCTTCCGTTTAATTTGATTCATATCGATATATCTCCGTGTCTCCGCGCACTCACTATTTGCAAGCACTTTGTTTGTTGAGACGTCAAACTTAACCAGCATATTACTTCTATTTTCCTGAATTAAAATGTCTTATGATCCTGAACTTGTCGTATTGGCAGTTCAAGACGGGCCATGCCTGTACGATTATAGCTCTACTGATAACAAGACAACAAGAACTCAACAATAAAACAAGGCTGTGGATTTGAGATGACGAAGCCTATGGCCGCATGACGTCACGAAATCGTGTCGTGATAGAGGTCAAGTGTGAACGGGTCTAAATAATTCTCTGCATTCACCACTATAATATAAAATCTATAGAGCTACATTAATAATTGACACTTCACTGCACTTTTTGTTTCACTCATTTTTTATTCCACTCCTAACTAGAAATATAAATTATTAAAATAAGGACTAGTATGTAGTATCAACCGCCACCAAACCAATCGTCCAAAGCTGATGTATAATGGAATAAAAAATGAAAAAGGACCGATATCGTATCGGACGACAAAAAAAATTCGGAAGTGTGAACCCTGCTTTAGGTTTTCTAGTTTTCTCTGAAATTGTGGAGAAAAAATAACGTCATTATTGGTTGAAATCTAGTTTCCGGGTTGTAATATCCTTCAAAATCGAAAATTCGTAACTAAAGACATTTCTCAAAAAAACCATAAACTCATTTGAAACATTTCTATGTATCACTAATCCTCCATGCACAGACGTTTTGTCTTCCTCCTCGATGCATAACTTCCTTCGAATTTACATATTTGATATTTTATATCATCGTCAGTTAATTTCGTTTTGTCAAGTTTGTTTGATCTCACGTGCAAGACGCTGTTCATTACACGCTAGGCTAAGCACGGCGCCTTGGGGTCATCTTAGTTCAGGTAATGTCCGCCGAGAATGCGGGGCGTGTTCTTGCGAACTTATGGGGGGGGGGGGGGGGTAAACTTTTGATGGAGACGAAGTGAGCATGCTCATATGCTTTTAAGGGTGAGTTCAACGCTGGACAGTATTTACAAGATGCCTAATAGCTAGGGACGTTATATTGAAATAGGATCTATATTCGGGGTTTGGTGATAGAAGCATGAATTTCTCACAACACATAATAATAATTGTAATAATAATGATAATAATATTCATAATATTGTTTTTATTGCCCGATTGGGTAATAAATGATATGGGTTCGTCAATATGGTGATAGTTACAAATTAAAAATTTAAATCGCAATTTGAAGAAAAATGTCTCAGGGAGGCCCTTAAAAAAGTGGTCCTGTTTAGGGGTGGGAAAGGTTGAAATTTGAGAATTTTTTCCAACCCCATATTTCAACCCTTTCCCACCCCTGAACGGGAAAAGTTTTTCCAGGCCTCTCCGAACTATTTATGTTCAATTCACGATTGAAATGTGTGGTGAAAAATCCATGCTTCTATCACTAAACGCCGAGAAGTTAATCCGATGTACCTAGCCATAACAAGAAATTTGAAATCGAATTCACTGGGAAACGCAGCAAGTGAGGTGGAAGATGGAGAAGGAATCGGCAGAGGCGGGAATCGGATCTAGAAATTCTGAACTGGAAAATTATGGTGACTCCCTTTGGTCCACTCAAAGTGGTTGCATGGTGACTGAGGAGATACTGAGACGAGTGGTCGAGTGGTTAATTCACTGAACCGTCATTCAATAGACCGGGGTTCGATTCCCAACATGATTGACCATACTGACAGGGGTTTTTCGTGGCTTCTCTCTGTCGTTCAGGTCAATACTGAGAGAGTTCATCAACAACAGGCCACAACCGACTCCTCCCTACTACCAAAAAAAAAATGAGAAATGAAAAATGATCTTTAATCTCACCATCCCATAATCTCATATATCATTCACTAACGTCAATAGTGACATCTGTAGGGTGCTTCGTTGAAACCAATATAAATAAATACAAGTCTGAGGAGATGTTGGAATTATCATATATATATATATATATATATATATATATATATATATATATATATATATATATATATATATATATATATATTTATATATATATATATATATATATATAAATATATATATATATATATATATATATGTATATATAATATATATATATATATATATATATATATATATATATATATATATATATATATATATATATATATATATATATATATATATATATATATTAAGCCTATGTTGCATATAAGTACTCATTCATTCATGAATTTCATCGGTCCTATATCTCTCTCAAAAGATAATAGAATATGTGTTCGCAGAATAAGTCATAATAATGCAAGCTGATGAAGTTTCAAGTCGAGGTGTCATATTGTTTCTACCCACCGCTCACAAGTAACACATTCCGTGGCTAGAGGCACTTCACCAAGATCGCTACGTCACAAGTTTACCTACGAGAGTCGAGAGGGCCGCCGGCTCAATCCTCATACGCGTCGAGTTGAAAGGGCCGCCGGCCCGCTGGTTATCCGGCTTACCAGCGAGTAGTTTCATCAACTTCAACTTCGGAGCAGTATCATATAATTATGTAAATGATGTATTAACATGGAAGAGGGGGGGGGATGGGAGATGAGTGGGAGAGGAGGTGGGGGATGATTTGTCGTTAGAAAATACAAAAACACACTTCTGTAAGATACTATTTTTGACAATGCAATGTACCTCTAGTGATACTTATATGACACCACAAACCTGAGAATAGATTTTGATGATTTTTTTTCTAATGGAATAGAAACTTGAAACAAAATCATTGTTCCTCAATGGAGGCTATGGATGAAAGGTAGGATCGTTCGGACGGGGCACCACAAGGGCGATCTTATCGATAAGCTATAACTCTATCAACAAACAATTCATATTGAGGAGAAGAAATTTTGAATTTTCTTATTGTCCTGATCTTCTTTTTCTCCTTTCTTTTTTTTCTTCCATATACTCTGTTCTTCCATCTATCATAAAATTGATGAATTTTTGTATCAATTTTTCAGAAAAAAAAATCATCAATGTTTTTTCCAATTCAATAAGTCATCATTTATTTATTCATTCATTTATTTGGCCACGACCATCAATTAGTAGAGCGATAGGCCTAATTATAACATTATATGCCTATCACTAATTTAATTTGTGCATTTTGTATATAATGATCAATTTTACATCTGCTGTCAAGGAAAAGAAGTGATCATTGCCCAAGAGACTTAGTTCAAAGTGGAAGATATCAACATTTGTGTGTTTATACTGAAAGACTTTTATCTACGGCGAAAAATTATGGTCGCAGACAGCGCAGTCCTGGTGTTGAAGACCATTAGTTTCAAATAATCAAAAATGGGGTGGTAAGATCACCCTTGTGGTGCCCCGTCCAAACGATCCTATCTTTCATCCATAGCCTTAATTGGGGAACAATGATTTTGTATCAAGTTTCGATGTTATTGAAAAAAAAAATGTATACATTCATTCAGAATGAAGTGAAATAAAAGTCTTCGCTACGCGCATCTGACTATTATAATTCTGATATCGCATACCGTTCCAGGAGTATTATCAGAAACCTGATATCACGCCAAATAGTATTCCAGACGCTTAACTTTCTGGAACGATAATCTCTGTTTTATTCTAATTTTCCGCGTGGAGGTGCCAGGTTTATGCGAGTGGAGGCGCCAGGATTACACACCTCGGTTGCTAAGTGCGTCATTAAGAAGGTTTTAACGCGATGCGGATGATTGTAATTGTTTCTTGTGTGCGTAAAGTTGAGAGATATTATGTAAATTAAACGCGTAATGTCAGCTTCCAAGTCGAATGAAACCACGCATTATTAAAAGTCACAGTCACTTGTTATAAACACTGTTTCAAATTGTAGAGTGATGGATTGATGAAGAAATGGATGAGATCTTAATTGATGAGCGTAGCGAAGTCTCCATCCCACTCTTATAGGGCTTTGTCTGTGTGTTTTTTTTTTTTTTTTTGTTTGTAAGCACTCCACAGGTCGCAAGGGTTGACTGATCAACATGAAACTTTTTTTGGACACGCAAACTCATCCAACTTAGAACTGTATAGTTTTTGGGATGAATCGGTCAGACTGATTTTGAGAATCATCATCTCAAAGTTTCTAAAAACCCCATAAGATTTGGCTGGGCGGAAAATGTTGAAAAATAAAATCTCTCCAAATGGGATGAAATTTTTTCTAAATGTGTATACATGGATTTTACATATTATTACGATTTTTTAAGCAATTCTGATCAGTCGTTTTGGAGAAAAAAAATAAAATGACTGATAATATTCATAAAATATATCATACTAGGAAAACGCGGGATGCGCGTTGTTAGACGAGCTTAGGGGTATAGAAATCTAGAATGAAAAATAATTTGTTAACCCAATCTACATCTACAGACCTTGGATCACTCCAAACGTTCAAAAACCTTACGAGAATCAGTTATGTCACGGCCTTCCTCTTCATTCATTTCAATCGTTTTGAATTAATTGGTGACACTTGTTGCTATAGATTTAATTGGTTCCCGTAATAGCCTAAATTGATGGGAAAATGCTTTATAAATGCGTTTTCTTCGTTATTTCTCATCCGATTGATGCGAAAAATCTCTCAAAATGTGCTTTATAGTTTCCTTTATATTAGGCGAAAATTTGAGAGGTCTTGAAAAATTTTGATTTTTCAAGTATTTTCCTCCGGGTTATTCTAATGGGGATTTTTGAAATTTCTAAAATTCATAAAAAAAAAAGTTACTACCCGATAATG
The DNA here is from genome assembly GCA_964007535.1 of Brachyptera risi. Taxonomy (NCBI): domain Eukaryota; kingdom Metazoa; phylum Arthropoda; class Insecta; order Plecoptera; family Taeniopterygidae; genus Brachyptera; species Brachyptera risi. Next base: position 31,628,655 of record OZ023337.1, read on the forward strand.
CCACAAAACTATACAGATCTAAGTTAGATGAGGAACCATGAAGAAAAAAAGTTTGAAGTTGATAGCTGTAGCCGTTTGACCTGTGGAGAACCGACAAAAAAACATAAAAACAAAAAAAAAAAAAAAAAAAAAAAAACATAAAAACGAACACCAATTTTTTTCAGTATGTCAAATTGAATCCTCGCTAAAGCTCGTCTAAAAAATTATGACAGAATTGAGTTGTCGAGATTCACTGCTTTCTAGATTCAAGAGTTGACCAACAATGAAGTATTTTTTATATGCGTCAAGGTGTGTAGAATACCAGTGTCAATGAAGTGACAAGAGTAGAACTTCTTTAACGACTTTTATAGCTTATTCAGATATCAAGGTGTGTAGAATACCAAAGTCGATAAAGTAGCAAGGGTAAAACTATTTCAAGGACTTTCATACCTTATTCAGATATCTCGCTCATCTTACAACGCATATTTCGCGTTTGACTAGTTAGAAAATATCACAATATTGTCACGGCCATGCCTAACCCAGCTGTCATTTCACACGTTACAACAACACTTCCGTGAAGAGCATCCGTCGATCTACATCTGTTTTGATAAGTGTGCAACGCGTGTGTGTTTGAAGATACTTGAGATCGAGATAGTCAGAGATAGAGATAGAGATCGACAGTCAATATCTCGGGCGTATGGTTTGCGTGCATATATATCTGCTGACCGATGAGTATAATGTTAAATCCAAAACTTTATATCATTATTTTGGAGGGGTTGATTGTTTAGACAGTGCTAGAACAGTTGAATAACTAAAACGATGCGTGTGTCCGCATCTATAACCTCTCATTGTTCGAATGCCCACTTAGTATTCTCATCTCATCTCACCTAATCAATCGATATATTCATGTTGATTACCTAACATGCCAGTGTCTGATTAGCTAGAATGTGTTAACCGTCAATAACCAAACCTATGGAAAGAATAATTTCCTTTCATATGCCAATCGATACCAAATCAATCGCTCCCTAACGTATGAGTTACGTTACCCAATCACTGATTATAAGTAGGTATTACAAGTTCAACCTATAATTATTTATAGACCACTTATATTCGTGACAATTTAGTTATTCTCGTTAATTAAATAATGATGTTTCAATTGATACTGCAATATAAATTAATCAAAACATTTTGATGGTCAAATATTTTTTTCACAATTTTAATTAATTCATTTTTTGACAGCTTTTGCCAAGGTCGAAGCATTCCTTCACCGTGATGAATCTTTCGTATTATTTTGTCAAGAATGAAAAAAGACAAGGAAATGAATGAAAGTGAGATAATTAGAAACTAGTGAGATTTCCTCATCATAAGATTGGGACAAGACAAAATATAGAGAAAATAAATTGACAGAGTAGGCCTATTGGGAATGTGAAAAGAGATCAAATTGGAAACCCAATAGAAAGACAGAGTGAGTAGATAGATAGAGAAGTGTGGGGAGAAGAGAGACGAGAGAGTCTGGACTCTTCCCGCGACAGTCATACGGAATAACTTCCCAGACCCAACTATAGCTAGACTATAGATGGTTGGATATATTGTTTCCTGGGCAAGCTAATGAATACCATGACAACATGTCCAGTCTCGGAATTTTCTTTGCTGTTAAGAGTCCACGGGAGTCAATTTAGCGAAATATCAGTTTATTGGTGATAACTTTTGAACGGTATGAGATATCGAAATTTTAATACGCGAGAAACACAGATATTCATAATAACTTCAAGATGATATAAGCTATATATTCAAGTCATGTCGGATAACTGTCAAGCGTATACAGCTGAAAAATCACATTTCTTAGCTGTATACGCTTGACAGTTATGCGACATGACTTGAATATTTATAACTTATATCATCTTGAAGCTATTATATTATATTATATTATATTATATTATCTGTGTCTCTCGCGTATTAGAATTTTGATATCTCATACCGTTCAATAGTTAACACCAATAAACTGATGTTTCGCTAAATCGACTCCCGCGGACTCTTAACACGGAATCCTAGCACTGCTCATGAGATGAGCTACGAGATATGTGAGGTTTTTGCAGTCTGGGAGACCGTGACTTTGTTATCATCTTCCACAGTCATACTAGGTTTCCATTTGCCATAAAATATTAACCAATCATAAGTCCTAGTCTTTAGAAGCTATCTAGATCTAGCACATCATTAAAGGTGACAATCGAAGTGAAGATTTGGGTTTTAAGAACGATCGAATCATCATCCCCCCACCCTTCGGGCTTCGGCTCAATTAAGTTCGCGTTCCACCCTGATAAATTAATTATTTTCCCGTATATCTCACAATTCTGCGGTCTATAAAACGGTTTGTAACGATCATGAAACAACGGTCTGTAAAAACAGTCTGTAAAAAACGGTCTGTGAAACGGTTCTTTTAGGTCACAAAAGAAAAGTCTGTGAAAAAAAGTCTGTAAAAACGGTCCGTTGTACTCACCGGTCAGTACTTTGATGCAGTCCGTGTTGTTCGGATAGTTGTTTGGAAAATGCGGCGAGTAAAATTCCGCCTTATCTGGATTCCCCTCGACGAACCTCCGACACGCCGCTATCGCCTCCACCCCCTCCTCCTGCCCCGCCGCCTGCCGCTCCAGCCGCATCAGCAGCAGGTTCTCCGCCGTCAAACTGTTCGTCGTCAAACTGTTCGTCGTTAAACTCGCATCGTTCCGACTGGTGGGTGTCAACGATTCTGTCACTGGGTAGTGTTGGATTTTATGTTCGAGATTTGTGGATGATTCTAGATAGTTATTTGTCGTTATAAAACGCTCTCTTTCTATAGAAGTTCCGGTAACTTCATTGAAAATATTTTTATCAATTGAATTGTCTGATTTTTCCTGGGAAATTGAACCAGGATGTGTATTTGTATCAACTAATATAAATTCTACACTTTTTCTTCTTCCATCTAAACTAATATCCGTATTTTCCCCATTTGATAATGGTCTTTTCAATTGTGCTATTTCTGGATTTTGTATGTCTGTTATCTGACCAATGGCCGTCTTTTGCGTTTGTAAAATGCTACTATCGGTGCTGGTAGAAGTTTTATCGTAGACATGTAGATTATTGTCATCATACTCAGTTACGACCGTCACAAATGATTCATTGTTATTATTATCATACGTTTTCTCCGCATTTTTCACGGCCTTCCCGCCATTATCATCATCACGTGATACTATACTACTCGAGTCAGAAACATTGACTCGTTTAAGATTACTATTTAGTGCGTCTTTTGAACTTGAATTGTTTCCGGTTTGAATTTCACTCTCGATGATTTGAGTCGTTTGTTGATTGTCATTGTTGGCTTTGGGCCGTTTGTCGGTGTCGGCGGCGGGATTGATGTAGTTGACCCAGTGGTGGGGCGAGTTGGCGCTCACGCCGAAGATGTGAGTGTTGGAGGAGAAGGGGGTGTGGCGGGGGATGATGGTGCGGTTGTCGGTGCGGCGGCCTGAAAACAAACAGATCAAGAATTGTTAAACATGGTGAATTTATCATTTGATGGATGCAAGTTGGCTGGGAAAGAATGTTTGAAAAAAAAACTCTGTTTCTATGTTCTCATTTATTTACATATTGGCTTTAACGACGTATTTTACTGATGACTACGATCTATTGGCGTCGGAGAATGATATATAAGATGGTGGGATGATGAGATGAGAGATTATTTTATTACGTGTTTTTGGATGGTGGGGAGGAGTCGGTCGTGGCCTGTTGTTAAGGAACCATCCCAGTATTGACCTGAACGACAGAGAGAAACCACGAAAAATCCCTGACAGGATGGTCGACCATGGCGGGGATCGAACCGTGGTCTCCCGAATGTCGGTTCAGTTTTTCAACCACTCGGCCACTCGTCTCATAAAGAATACTGGCATATAGTAGTCAAATGTGCAAATAAATTATTTCCGAACATTTCCATGATGTATTGTAGTTAGAGAACTGGTGGCCTGACAGTGAGAATTAGGACTAACACTAACGCTAACCCTAAGATTAAGAGTAATAGGGAGATATGAATCAATACTAGCTCTCACAACGCAGTGCATGACCTTGGAAAGTCGACTAACTCTGAACTCCTAGCTCTTAGCTCTTAGCTTGACCAATCAGATGTCTTCATTGGACATGTGACATCCATAGACCAATGGTGTATCCTGTAATAGTAGTAGCTAAGATTAATCGCTATTGTGAGTACGTCATTTGTTGATGTGTTGATCTTAGTTCTAGTCATAATCTTAATTGTTGGTTTGGTTCTCTCTGTGAGGCCACTTCTACTGTTGTATTTCAGGGTCCAAGTTAAGAAAAATCAATTTCATGAATGAATCTTATCAATGAGGTTGTAACAATAGAATGAATCAATAATAAAAATATGGAAACACATTTACGAATTGAAGTAATTTTGGTGGGTTGAATAACAGTGTATAGCTATAATATTCAACTTGGTGAATATTTTATTCCGATTTCTTTAGCTTTTTAATCAACCGACTTCATGAATGTTTGATCTCAATTCCTTACGTCGATTTTATTTTTTCGAATTTGACATCGAAAATATGATAACCAAAACTGGTGTGAGTCGAAAAACATATATTATCATTGTTTAATGAACCTATTTCAATAGCACTATCCATAATTCCATGTTAAGGGGACATTAACAGCCCTATGCCGACAATGTTAAATTGGCACTTCGCCGGTACCTGTTTCTCACAAACTGTGAGAGGTACATGTACGAAACTTTTACAGTAATTACTTGAGACCTTTGTAGACATGCACTGGAAAATAAAAAAGAATCTAGAAAAAATTACATGTAATTCCAATTTTTTCAGAAAGTGTCCAAAAAAACATACACTTTTCAGCATATAACAATTTTTATTTCCGATGATATTATGAGTAGACAGAAAAAAGCTCTACACAAGTATGACACACTTGTACCAACAAGTGGTAAAAATTTGAAGTAATTATCTTCAATAGTTTCAGAGATCCAAGTACCGGCGTTTGAAAAAACAATATTCTGAGATGAACGCATTTGAAAAAAATGTGTCAAAAATGGGTCGCATTGAAATTTGAGAAGTAGGCCTACAAAGTGATCGATGCACAAATTTATATCATTGGAACCTTTTCGAATAATTTGATCGAGTCTTGTGGTATATAATTATTGGAACATTATAATATCAATCGAGCGCCAAAAAAAAATATATCGAAATTGTGAGAAAATAGCTGTCAATGTCCCCTTAAAGACACATTTCGGGCAAAACATGTCCGAAAAATTGCTGCCCTCCTTGCTGATTATATAGTGGATCATTAAAATTTACATTAGAAATTTCAAAAAATCCATGTAGCTCTTGTCTTTGACGATATGAAGTTCCTAATGGGTTATTGTTTTATATATATCATAGATTCATATAATATTCGAAATATATGTAAAGATATAGTCCTTGTGTTGAGAGGCCGCAGGCGCTCGTATTTCACGCCGCAAACTCTCACGGCCGTAATTTTTGAGATATCAATATGATTGTTTTTGCATTCTGCTGATAATTGAAAGAGGGAGGTTATCGCATTCACAGAATTTTGAACAACAAATTTGTAATTTTTCAAATTCTTCAAATGGAAAATGAAAAAATTTCTAGTTTACGGAAACCTATATATATATTTTTGAATACCGAAAAATAATATGGACTGTGAAATATATCAAAAGTGTAAGTAAGGGAATTAACGGCGCTTACGAGAATATGAGTTCGGCGGGCTAGTCTATGGGCTGCGCCTAGTACACGATGCATGTTAAACTCGAGTCCGAAGCGAGCGAACAACGAGCGCGTGTAGCGCGCCTGCGGCCTCTTAACCATTTTTAGCGACATCCTACCGGCACAGTAGCTGAGTGGTTAGCTCACTTGCTCCGTGTGTACCGGGAGCTGAAGGGACATATCGGACCCGGTTCGATCCCCGCCACCGTCCATCTTTACAGGGGTTTTTCGTGGTAATTCCCTCTGTAGTCTAGGCTAATGCCGGGATGGT
>OZ023337.1:31639681-31654681 GCA_964007535.1 Brachyptera risi
CGTGATTTTACCCAAATAACTTTTCCCATTTTCAAAATTCGCAGCTAGGAACTTTTGAAATCGTGTTTGTTTGTACCTCAGCATTTAACGATCATATCCGGCACCAAACCCGTTAAATGACGTATTTCCTTCCTGCACCAGCAACACTTTAGTGCAGGTTGGTGCAACACAAACAAACAGGCCTATATGGTGTTGTATATATGGAGGTCTATCTCAGAGACGAGCCGTCTACCAGATGGCGTACTTCCGGTTACTTCGATATATCTGGAAACGGCGGGCATGTTCGTTTTTAAACTGCCAGTTGGGGCTACTCCCACGTTGGTTTTTTATAAATTTGTTTCATTACTTCAATGAATACACAATAATTACAAATTCAACATGCACTTGCCAATTTCCACAAAGCCCCATAAAGGCTTAACTGTGGCGTTTTATTTGATATAATTAAATACAAACTGTCTTTCTTCGTAAAAATGAAATGAGAAGTCGTTACTTGATGTATTTGAAATATAAAATATAATACAATAATATATATATATAGTCACTAGATCATATGGCTATAATATGTAGATGTTGAATGAGTGATACAAATGGCGGAAACTTTGAATAAATAAAATAATCAGAAAACAAATAAATTCAAATGTAGGCCTGAATTTGTTCAGAGAGAAACTGATAAACCAAAAAACCAAACATACTCTATAAATAATCCACCAATGGCCGGTATATACACCGTCCATGTTGGGAGGAATGAAAGTTTTGACTTCTTTTGTTTGACTTCATAAAACTTTGAAAAGTTTCTCAAATTGTTAGGCAAAGAATTGAAGAATAATGGAATTAAATAACTAAGACTTCTTTTTCCATTTTTATTGTTCCATGTAGGGAGAACAAAATCAGAGAGTAAAGCAAGCCGAGTATTAGCTGAATGACTAGAATGTATTTCAAATTCTTCTGAAAAATAATATTTCAAGATGACTCGATATTTATACAACAAAGGAACTGGAAGTTGTCTATGGTTTTATTTCCTTGTAGATCATTACATGATCTGGTGGTAAGCAGGGACGTCGTTAGGATTTGTGTATGGGGGGGGGGGGCTCACAGGTTACATGAATAAAATGACCGCCTAGCTGGACACCTGCCACGCCCAAAAAGGGGGTCTGGGGGGCAAAAGCCCTCCAGACCCCCAAATTAAAAAAATATGTACTTTTTCAAGAGATTTTTGCGATTCACGAGTGGTTTCGGAGTCTTATAATTGCATCATCATGGACATTTTCGAAGCTATATTTTTGCGATTTCTCCCAGCAAAGCCCCACAGAGAATTTTTTGAAAAAGACCCATGTCATTTTTCAAGTGATTTTGTATATCAAGTTTCGATATTATTGAAAAAACAAATCGACGCGCGCGAGTCGATAAACGCACCTGCTGGCGTGACGCATCAAACGCAAGCAACGACGCGACTCGGTAAGAGCAGCTTTATTTCTCGTCGCAGTGACAAGAAATAAGTGTTGATGTCGACTGGGTTTTGGCGGGAAATGATTGGTGGACTTTTGAAGATGTTTTTTTTTGTCGCGTGCGAGAAGGAAAGTTTTGATCGGAGGTGATTATAAGTAACAGGAAGTGACGAATTGTCTACATTTGTACAAAGTTCAACAATACTATAAACGAAGCTTGTTCTTGTGACGACGATACGATACTCTTTTTTACTCTTTTTTTTCATAATACACATTTGTTTCCACCGAAAACAAAGGAGAAAGAAGAGAACAGAATAATTCAGGAATGCGAAGAGCAAAACGATCGAAATAATAGAAACATCAAGTTAAGATCAAGTGGAATTTTGAAAATTTGAAGATTTTTTCCTAAAATTTATGGCATTGTGTTAAAACTTGGAAATAAGGAAATAAATAAATAAATACAAATCGAAACAAAAATTGTTAATGCAGAAACAATGAAAAAAAGAGGGAAAAAACAATTTAACGAGAGGATTCGAGTTTTTCCTCCCCAATGTGAATGTTTGAACCAAGATGCAATGAGGGTTGCGTTTGACGGTTTGCCTCCAACGGGCAAACGCAACCCTCAATACATCTTGGTTTGAACTCTCAACTGTCCCTGAAATATAAACCTGAATATTCATGCTTTGTTAAATGAGTTATCTTATTTTCATTATTCTCTGAGGTGGTGAACGAATGAATGACTACTGTTGTTTCACGACGCGTCAACGACTCGGTTTATTGCGCCAGTTTGAGGTGATAAGATCACCCCTGTGTTGTCTCAACAAAACATATAAACGATCGCAGTGACTTTCCGGATGAACATATTATAGTGAAACTGTTTCACAACATATAGGAGAGTATTTCCCAAAATATTATCGATTCGTAAAAACATTATGTTACGTGATATTTGTATGTAAAGGTAAGCTGTGAGGTAAAAATCGAAAGTTACTGTTACATGGAAGTTGATCTTTTCGAAGTTTGACTCAATAGCATTTTCGACAAATATTGTCTATAAGGACTACCGTACATAAGATTCATCTTTATTTTTATTTATATTGGGTTTCAACGACGCACTGTAGACATACTGATGACTACGATCTATTGGCGTCGGTGAATGAGATGATGGGATGATGAGATGAAGGGTTATTTTATTGGGTGTTATTTGGATGGTGGGAAGGAGTCGGTCGTGGCCTGTTGTTAAGGAACCATCCCAGTATCAACCTGAACGACAGAGGAAAACCACGAAAAACTCCTGTCAGGATGGTCGACCATGGCGTAAACCGAGCTCCAGTCTCCTGAATGACGGTTCAGTGTATCAACCACTCGGCCACACTTCCAAGTACACCAGATAATATATTCGTTAATTCTTTATCTTGCATTGTTGAAGTTTCATTATCATTCATATCAATGAAAACCCCCTAGCGGGACCTTTTTGCCCTAGACCAGGGACGCCTTAACGATCCATAGAAATCCACACCTTCAACCGAGATTTACCTTACACTGTGACCAAAAAAACTACAAACACACAAATACCCAATAATTCATAACCCTCAGATTAGCCACGACAGATCTCCCACCAAGACCATTCTCTAACTTGAAGATTAGAATGGAGCCATGAATACGCTCTCAGCATTATTCACAGCGAAATAACACAAGAAGTTATGTAAATCAAAGGAACCATACGATGAGGTCTTCTGTTATTATTCATAATGTGAAAAAAGCTACAACTCAAGATTAACTATATATATATATATATATATATATATATATATATATATATATATATATATATATATATATATATATATATATATATAGCCTAGGTAGGTAAGCCAATTGTGCGGTTGAGAGAAAGAGAGAGAGAGAGAGAGAGAGATAGAGAGAGAGAGAGAGAGAGGCAGAAAGATCTTCTTCATACCAACTTTCCAGTGTTTTTGTGGCTATTGCGGGTAGTGATGGTGAGGGGGAAAAGGGGATGGGGAAGGGAGTGAGATATATGATGAATTATTCAAAGCCCACGGGTATGCAACCCGCTCGACGTGTCTGCAACTGTGGGATGTACGCCGGGTTAGCCTACCACACACGCACACACAGTGGAAAGGCGTTACAAACAGGCAAACATGTACGGAAGGGAAACACAGATTTGTTTTCAGAACAAGGGGGTGAGGGAGGGGAGGAAGTGGAGGGGGGGGGGGGGGGGAACTTCACCGCAGCGTTGAAATGGTGGTGAAAATAATTAAGTAAATAGGGTACAGTAACAGGTCATATGTTTTTTGGAATTGCTTATATTAAGAGGCTACTTTACATCTCACAACCCATGAGTAAAACCTTCAGGGAACAGTCAAAATAGGACAAAAAGCGCCAATGCAGGCTTTTGTCTTACAACACGTGGTGGGTAAACGGTGAGACCAAGCAGGCTAATTCTTCTTGCAATGAAATCACAATGAGTATATCTGTGCAATTACGTCAATTAAAATCATAATTCTATATTATGTCACTCTGAAAAAAAAATCGTAAAAACAATGAAAAATATGTGAAAACAGGTTGATTTCTGACATTTATTTTGAAAGGGTTGAAAAGATACCACGAACTAAAGCAATTCGAGTTAGCACGTATTGAATACTAGATACTATTTAACTGAAAACTGTATGTTGATACGATGGTTGGTTTTCCGTTCTCAACTTGGGCCCCGAACGTCTGCAATCAAGCCGGTAGGCAACATGAAAAGAGGCCTCTTAAAAGCCTTAATACTGCAAAAATACTATAGCTACACAATAACAATAATATTTGTGGTCCTATGTTGGTAGACAACATTCTTCTCTCGCAGAAACAAGTCGGGCCTATACCGAGCTTGTATTTATATATTGGGTTTAACGACGCTCTATGATGATAATCAAGATCTATTGGCGTCGAATGAATGATTGATGATATGATGGGATGGGATGGTGAGATGACGGTTCCTTAAGTAATGGGAAGTATAGTGGGAAGGAAGCGGTCGTGGCCTATATAGTAGGAACCATCCCAGCATTAGCCTAGACTACAAAGGACCGAACTTCTGTTTCCTTAGCAACAGAAACGTCTTTTTAATGCGATTAAAAGTAATGTGAAGAAGACTCCTGCCACGTTTAATTGTTCTTTGTTAAAGACACGGAGTTTCTCTTCTCAATTCGAATCCAGTTAGTAGTACACTTCCGGACACATGAAATGTTCTCTCCGAAATTAACATTGGAATAAAATCTAGTCATACCAGGCCGTTACTTGCCATTGTCATCCATTGCCAATCATTTTGTATCAACTGATTTTGTATACGAAGTGTTGTGATTATGAACTAAATGGTGCGCCTTCATTTCCCCCTCCCCCCCCCCCCACACACAATTGAGCATCACAGAGTAACCTGAGCCAAAACCCCCGCTCGGCGATTTCCCCACCTTCTCGTTTTCCCCTATCCGACACTACCGCCCGTTCAGACCTCCCGAAGACCCCACCCTACAAGGCTTTTCATATAGCGCACGTACGCACGCAGGCACGCACGCACCCACGCTACAATCATACAGATTCTCCCTCCCATGATTTTAATAGTGAAGATATATATATATAATATATATATATATATACATATATATATATATATTTATATATATATATATATATATATATATATATATATATATATATATATATATATATATATGTATACTAACACTAATTTTCGAAGTGCATGGCTAATTGCGTATATATGTGCATGTAATGTCAACAGTATATTTTCTTCAGATTGCATATCAATACACCTTGATCGTCCACTTTATGTGACAACAATTGTACATCCCAGAGAAGTCTAGTGTATCCAGTCATAATGATATCATGAATATCTCTGATTGGGTCATTGTATGAGCCAATCGAATCACGGTAATTACTCTAACAAGATACAAATGAGAATTTAATTTGATTGAAATCTAGAAGTGAAATGTATCTATACGGAAGAGAGAGGTCGCCTAGCAACTAATGAGAATGTCGGTGATAAAATAATATAATATGATATGATATAATATATAATATTCAAAATCATAATATAATATATTTACTTATTCATTTGATACAAAGATTTGCACATTGTACAAATAGAGGAAATATAAAAATTTACAACTAGATATAAAAAGGAGTAGATAGAAGAATATGATTGAAAAGGACAGAATATATATAAATATATATATATATATATATATATATATATATATATATATATATATATATCCATATATATATTCATATATATTTATATATATATATATATATATATATATATATATATATATATATATATATATATATATATATATATATATATATATATGTGATGGTGCAATTATAGTCTAAATGTGACTGAAGCATGGATTTCGTTGAGGTCATAGAAGGGGTTCTGGAGTAGGAAATATTCGATTTTCAATACATAATATATAATATAATACATAATATTTAATATATTTAAAAATATATAATATATAATAACAGGCTTATATGATATATGATGATGATATATAATATATAATGATATAACAATTGGTTGGATGAGCGACGCGAATACTCAATTTTACAATACTCGAAAAAAAGTGGCTGTTTTTTCTGTTTAGTTCGCGCTCCACAGGTCAGACGAAAACTCGAAATCAGTTGAAACTTGGCATCCTTATCTAATTCGATACTGCATAGTTTTGAGGCGCAATCGGTTGAACCACTTCTGAGAAAACTTATTCCAAATTTTCAAAAATCCCATAAGAATAACCCAGAGGAGAAATTCCTGGAAAATATTTCCTTCGAGATAATTCAAATCCTCAGGAAATTTCAATAAAATAATTGTACACATCATTCCGAACTTTTAGTCAAATCAGATCAGCCGTTTTGATGTAAGAAAATATATAATATATTTTTTTTAATCACTTAAAGCTATTAAGATACCAATTAAATCCAAGCAACAGGTGTCACAATTTAATTGGAAACGATTAAAACGAATCCAATTCTTCATTATCATATAGAAATTAATCAGGAATTAGGATGGCAGTAAAGTAATGGTTTGGATCTCAAGGTGTATATATATATATATATATATATATATATATATATATATATATATATATATATATATATATATATATATATATATATATATATATATATATATAATAACCAATCCAAAGTCAAGTTGATATGTTCTGGCTCATTCATCAACGCGGCAACTCATAACACGTTTAACTAGTAATGTAAATTGCGTCGTTAAACCCGATATAAAAATCGACACGTCTGCGATGACACAGCATAATTATACTTAATCACGGACATAAAATCAACAATTCTGCCCAACCGATTTTAAAGACGTATTCACGTCAAAAAAGTGCAAATGTTGATAACAATGCTATGACACGTGACTAACATGTATATGAGTAGGACTAATCCTTGACACTTCACAGCATTGCTACACCGTGGCACTATCCACACGGTAATCCCTGTAATTGGTTTCACCGGGGGGGGGGGGGGGATGGGGGGGGGGCTAATTAAGTCCTGCCGCCGGACCAATTAAACCGCAACACTATGATATCGCAGGACAATTAATATTCACAGATTCATTAAGCTAACCTGCTCCACCAGACCGACTGACATTGTCTTCTCGTCTGCATTTCAATGTATTGTATCCAGGAGAGATGAAGGTTCCGAGCGACCGTGCCTTTTATTCCATACTATTAGCGCACGGGTGGTTCGAGTCTTCATTTCTTGTGTGTGACTTGTTTTTAAGTGAGATTAAGATAACGATTGACCGTCCCCCTATTCCACAGCATTATTGCGCGGGTGGTTCGAGCCTTTATCTCTCATGGTAAATTGTATCTACTGTATAGATGGTTACGATTGACTGTCTCTACTGTTTCACACCATTAGCGTACGGGTGATTCGAACATTCGTCTTTCGTTGACACCAGCACATAGGTGACAAAAACAGAGATTATAGTTGAACTAGACAAAACAGATTTGACAGACTAGAATGTTGGGATTTATAATATAGAGAGTTATGCTAGGCTTCCATACCTGAGTTATTCGGATTGCGAATCCGCTAAGCGGTTTTTTAAGCCACCATGATGATAAAACGACCAATCAGTGACGAAAGTTACGCGATTTCTGATTGTTGAGCTCGCCTCAATTCCACCGCCTTGCGAAAGCGAAACGCAAATCGCGTTCATGGAAGGTCAGCATAAGGCTTAACATAACAGCAATAAGTTCATTCATCCCACTTCGTTTTCAGTTGTTGAAAATTCGTTCAATTCTTTCCATTTTCTGTGTATTATTCCTGAATTATTGTGTTATTTACTGTATATTTGTATCGAATAGCAGGCTGAATCCCTGTTGTCACTCATATAGGTCCATGCATCAAAAAAAAGGTTTCAAATGAACGTATTTTCCTTTGGATCTACAATAGGATGGAAACGCAATAAACTCTTCTATTCAAATATTTTATTGTGATTCTTTTCATTGTTCGGTTGAATTGAATGGTATTGTCCGGCCTTGAACAGCGTATTATTTATTAAGGGTCGCATATTGGTTCCTACCCACACAAAGCACAGTATATTTATCATGCTTCAGTAACGTCACTTACGTAGCCGTGCTTGCATGTCCTGGTGTCCGTGCATCGAAACACACGCAGTTGCGCGCGCATTCGGTGTTGCCCCTAGCAACTGCTTGAGTCTGTAGATGTGAACAATTGTTAAGCGATCACAAATTGGCGGACATTTTAATACAAATGTCGACTTCTTAATCATGTCGGCTTAGGTTATTGTTGTTGTCAAAGCACAGACAAAGCCCTTAGATACGGTAGTCGAAACTTATTTTACATTTGAAGCAAGTCGTTCTATCCGCAATTAAAAGCAAAGTGGCTGACATCTGGTGGCGTTTTAGTGAACTGAGTGGAGGCAGATAATTTAAAAAAAAATAGCATACAACGACATAACATCTAACTGCCTCCGGATGACCATTCTGAAGTTTCACCCACTTCGACACTGCTGCCACCTGGTTAGCTTTCAATCACGAATTGAGTTACGCTATTCTAGTTCTCTCTACTTTGCACAAAGTCTGCGTGATATTTCATTTCATCTCTGGTTTCCTAGGAGATGTGACCGGGACAGATGGACGAGAGTTCGCCGTGATGAATATGGAAACGACACGAAGTTTTCATGTTTTTCCTCATGTTGGTAGCGTTTCTTCACGGGCATTATTCAACTTGGATGGGGATTTAAAGTGGCGTGCTCGGAAAATGGCCTTACATATTACAGCTTTTTTAAAAAAAACATTTCTGTTTATATCAGTAGGTACGCCAGAAAAAATTGAAAACATTCACTTTTGGAAAGTTGAGTAAGAAGGCCTATCTTCTGATTATAGTTTTTGAGAACATGTTCGAGATGAGCGATGCTGTGACTAAATTTTTACTGTACGGAACTCGATTGTTTTCCTTATTTTTGTTCGCGCTCCACAAGTCAAACCAAACGAAAATTATTAATGAGACGTGACAACGGTATATGTCATTATCTTATTCGATATTGTACGGTTTTGAGCCTCAATCGGTTGAACCATTTCTTTCAATTTCGAAGTGTTGACAAATAAGAATGACCCAGTTGTGGAATATGAAGAATAAAGTTCCAAATATATTAAAATTCTCACTGAATTTGAGAACACACATGATACACATTATTCCGAAATTTTACCACTAAAAACCTCTGTCAGGATGGTCGACCATGGCGGGAATCAAACCCCCGTCTCCTGAATAGAATGGAATATCTTCAACGTATACTTAATTGATCTGAAAACAGATATTGGATATGTCAAATGGAAATACAATTGAGAAACAATGCACATTCATAATGCAATACAATAATATTATAATACATAATGCAATAATAATAATATACAATTTATAATACAAATACAATTAAAATACACATTTATATACAACAAAAAACAAAGGATTGCAATTTCAAATATGATTTTAAAATTGAACAGAAGAGATTTTGGAAAAGTTTATACTATTACCATGAATTTAACGGAGTAATCAGAATTTGTTGAAATTATTAAAATCCTCAATTGTATAAAAGCATTGATTCATTAGTAAACTATTCAGTTCACTCTTGAAATCTTCAATGATTGTTATAGATTTTAATGATGGAGGCCAGACGAATAGTTTGACACCCTCTAGTTACTGGTCCATTATTACATTCGCCATGATTCCTACGAAGATCTAAACTGTTCATAATATTGTGGCTATATGTATATCATTGGTCATTGTCAATGACAATTGACAAAACATTGAATTGTCAATGACGTATTTCTAGTCTCATTTGAAATCCGACTCGCAGAGAAATGCTCGCATCCAGAATATCATCTAGAATATCTGTCATTTTTTTTTTAGTTGCAACTACCCATGTATAAACAAGAGATAAATATCATATTACATCTTCTCTATTGTCGTATAATAATAAGATGTCAGAGCCTTGTGTATATAACAGCATGTTTGTCGCTAGGCAACCAATGAGACATGAGATACACAAGTGGCTCTTCCTGGTGGTCTAAATCATCACTCGTATAAATCATTGGGACAAGACTGGAGCGCTGAGACGACGCGCATTTCCGGCAAGAACCTCCCCATATACGTCACGGAGAAACGCAAGATGCGTTGCGTTATTCACGCATACAATACTGTGTTTTATATTATGAGAAACAGTCACACGCATGATATCTTCGACCAATCCAATAATATGGCAAACAACAAAAAAAAAAAAATCTCATAATTATCTCAAAATGAGATTGAATTTATTTGCGTGAAAAACGTAAATAATTTCATCGTTATAACTCAACTTCTATTATAATTTGATCATCATTATTCAATCATTATTATCATTATCATCATTATTATTATTAATAATGATTAATAATATCATATATTATGATATAATATCATATGATTGATATTATGTTTTATGTGAATGAATGATGATAATAATAAACAACCTATATATATATCTATATATATATATATATATATATATATATATATATATATATATATATATATATATATATATATATATATATATATATATATATATATATATATATATATATATATATATATATATATATCATTTATTTTTATCATCATTATTATTATTATATGTTTTTAATTGGATGAACGAAGTGAAAACCTAATTTCACCGTACTCGAAAAAAAAGTCCTTTTTTTAATGCTCCACAGGTCCTCACAGAGTATCGTTAAATGCTAATAACTAAACATTTAGTGAATGTTTATTGTGGATCGACAGTATCTTACAACATACTATTCTGCATGGTATAGAGCAATCTCACTGCAATATATTCAGACAGAAAGTTGTTTATATCGTGTATATGTTATTTTGACACTG
This sequence comes from Brachyptera risi, assembly GCA_964007535.1. Classification (NCBI taxonomy): domain Eukaryota; kingdom Metazoa; phylum Arthropoda; class Insecta; order Plecoptera; family Taeniopterygidae; genus Brachyptera; species Brachyptera risi. Next base: position 31,650,610 of record OZ023337.1, read on the forward strand.
AAAATATAACGCTGTGGGTAGGTTCACCTTGAAATGACATAGGAACTATAATATACGTGAAATGTTTTACCTGGTATTTCTCAGTGAAAACACTTTTCAAAGGCTTCTTTTTTCACTTATAAGGTTATAACTTATTACTTATTGAATGAGCGAAGCGAAGACTCAATTTCACCATACCCGAAAAAGTGCCTGTTTTTTTTATTTCTTTTGTTCGCGCTCCACAGGTCAAACGAAAATTCAAAATCAATTGAAACTTGGCATACACAGGTGTCCTTATCTAATTCGATACTGTTTAAAATACTGCGCAATCGGATGGACCACTTTTGAGAAAAATCATTTCAAAATTTTATAAAATCTCATAAGAATAACCCGAGGAAAAAATTCGTCACAAATATTACCTTCGATAGAATTCAAATTCTCATGGAATTTCAATATTATAATTATACACATTAATCCGAAATTTCAGTCCAATCAGATCAGCCGTTTCGATGTAAAAAATATATATAATCCAATTTTTGTAAATCACTCAAAGCTATTAAGAAACCAATTAAATCCAAGCACCAGGTGTCAACCGTGTTACCAATAATTGGAAACGATTGAACAGAGCCTTCTTCATTATCATATGAATTGATTAGGAAATAAGATGGCAGTGACATAATTGTTTGAATCTCAAGGTGTATATATATATAATAACCAATCCAAAGATATAAGTTGATATAAGTAGCTCATCCATCAACGCGGAAACACATAGCGCGTTTACCTAGTACTTATAACAGGAAGACGCTCCTCCCTTGTGACGTATCATGACTTCATTCTATGCAAAATCGAGCCACGTCCATCTTGAATAGGGCATATCTCTGATAATTTTCCGAACAGTTAGTTTTTATTGCAAATTGAACATGATAACGGATCAAACAATAAAAAACAATAGAGTATATGTTATGCATTAAGGAAGGCGGTGTTTTGTGCTCTCTGTTTGAACGCAATATCACGCTTCGCTAGGACCGACGTTTCACAGATATCATATATAAGAGTGCAATGCAACGGCGTCGAGTTTTATGTGTACACAAGACGTGCGCTTTGAGAACAACGGGAAACATGTTACAAACACTCTTTCTGGAATGTAATATCACAACCATAGTCGAATGGATTGGAGTCCATAACTTCATTTATAAAAACAGATATGTTTATATATATATATATATATATATATATATATATATATATATATATATATATATATATATATATATATATATATATATATATATATATATATATAAATATATCCATAAATATAGTTATATTTGTGTCTATTATGTTGGTATAGAACTTTTTTCTCTAGTGAATGAACTCTGATAATAATGGAACTAGTGATTGTTCCATTTCCTCTTGCTCTCTAGAATCACAATATCAAGATCTATGGTTAAAGGGCACCACAAATCTCAGACTGGATCTAAATGAATAGCAACAATATTTCTTTTCCTAATTTTGTAGAAAACTAGAAATCATTTATCCAAATTTCAGGTTTAATTATTATTATTTTTGTCCTACAGAGAACAATAGTCATGACGTAGGCTTATCTGATTCTGTGAAGAAACATGAATAGAATCAAGTAATGTCTACGTCACGACTCATAAAGAGATTCTGGTCCTGGAGGACAAATAAATCGATTGAAATTTTAGAAATTGAGATGATTTCTAGTTTTCCACAAACTTGGAGAAATAAATATCGTCATTATTCGTTAGAATCTAGTTTCAGAAATGTGATGTCCTTCAATAATTCAAATATAGACCCAAATGCCGATCTTATTTCTGACTTCATTCACTTTTAATTCCTCTTTTCAAGTAGAGACTCTCCGTTTTCAGAATGTTGAATTTTCATTTTTCCCGATTCTACAAGATTTTTTTCCCCCCATTTCCTCCCATAACATTGAATATGACATGTAAATGCAATCATTGTTGAGATTTCGGTCACGCATCCGAATTCTGTCTCCTATTTTCAGCCCTCGAGTTACATTACATCTATGATATCGGGTCGTTTGGACGCACAGAAAGTCTACTCAGCGAATACCACTTTTTCTATCGCTTCCCTAACTTCGCAATCAAACTTTTTATAAACTGCCTACTGTGTTGTTTTCCCGGGTATAAAAAGGAAAGGGAGTTGGGAGAAACGGGTAAGGAAAGAAGAGGTTATTCCTTCTGAACCCTAATTCTGTTTGTTTCCATATTACATCTCACTATCTCTGTCCAACAGTGTGGATGGTACAGTCTGTCTTTGTTTCGACAAGGAATAAAAGAGAGAGGGATGATAACCGACTGATGAATATATATCGTCAACTTCCCCCACTCTTCGGAATTATCTTTCCAGCCTCTCGATTCTCCAACGACTGTCTCTCTCATCCACTTTAACTGACGCTCGATTGTTTCGACTCACCGAATTACGTGATTTCATGAATACAAATAGCCTCTCTGCGTAGCTCAGTCAACTAATACACCGCTTGAACTGGAGTCATGGTTGGGCGTGGGTTCGAGTGACGTATGAGGAATGTTTTTTTTTTACGTCCTTTCACTTATCATCACTTCATAGTTTCTTTATCACCTCCTCATTCGTACCCCCGTATATCCTAGCTGTTGGTGGGGTCGTCAAGCAGAAAGTAATCACTTATCAATCTCATTCAACCGATTATCTAGATCATCTAGCTATCTATATCTCTTATTTATATTATATTATATTATTATTATATTTATATATCTATTGATTTATCTAATTCCGTATCGATCAATCGGAAATCTTGTAGGCCTAATGTATCATTCTTTGTTGTATTATTTGTTTCATATACTATAATCACTAATTCGTTGATAAATTATAAATGATGGCTTACTGCCATACTCAATTGTAATGCTAATTATAAGCTATATTGTTGGAAATGTAAATTGAGAACCGATTTCCTCGAAAGAGGGTTGAAGGAATAAACACTACTGCTAATAATAATAATAATATAAGCTATCAGGAATTCACGGGGAAAAATAGTTCGTCTACCAAATATATATAATTAAAGAAGCTTCGGTTATTTTGAAGAAATTAATCGACACATTTGAATATTGCTAGAATACTTTGAAAGATGTAGTTAGGTTTCCAATGATCCATCTCGTCCTGAAAGGTCATTTCCCTAATAGTACCACAGCAATACCAACAAGACGGTGATATATATTTGTGTTTGTCATGTTGGCAGACGATATTATGCCTTCGTAGATACAGGCCATTACTTGTATCTACGACAGATGAAGGTTCCGATTGACCGTTTCTCGTATCCCACACCACTAGCGCTCATGCGGTTCGAACCTTCTTTCTTGTACACAAGAATAATATGTCCCCATATATTATTTGTACGATCAGCTTTCGACTATATATATACTTGTATCCACGAGAGAAGTAGATCGCTACCAACATAAGAAACACAAATATCGACGTTATAGTTCTATAGCAGAGTTAAATTATTCATATTGGGTTTAGCGATGACTACGATCTATTGGCGTCGGTGGATGATATATTAGATGATCGGATGATGAGATGAAAGGTTATTTTATTAGGTGTTTTTGGATAGTGGGAAGGAGTCGGTCGTGGCCTGTTGTTAAGGAACCATCCTAGTACTGGCTCGAACGACAGAGGGAAACCACGAAAAAAATCTGTCAGGATGGTCGACCATTGCGGGAATCGAACCCCGGTCTCCTGAATAACGGTTTGGTGGATTTTTTTTTTTTTTAATAACATCGAAACTTAAAACAAAATCATTGTTCCCCAATCAAGGCTATGGATGAAAGGTAGGATCGTTTGGACGGGGCACCACAAGGGCGATCTTACTACCCCATTTTGATAATTTAAAACAAATGAACTTCAACACCAGGACTGCGCTGTCTGTGACCATAATTTTCCGCCGCAGATAAAAGTCTTTCAGTTTCCGAAAGTCCGGAACACATTATGACCGTTTCTGTGATATATATATATATATCCGGACAATTACAGCATCGGTATCAAGAGTAAACAAAACACACGAATGTTGATAGTTGTT
>OZ023337.1:31657181-31667181 GCA_964007535.1 Brachyptera risi
TCCATGCGGTAACTGCCTTCAGCTATACGCACAGATATCGGTTGTTGGGTGGGGGGGGGGGGGGGGGTAGGGGGGAGAGGGGGGGATGTGACGCGTTCTACTTTCTCCGATAGGCAGACGATAAGAACACGAGAACTCAAGCTCACGGCAAATCATTATATTTACGTGGAGAAGAAGATCACTCTTCACATTTTATATTAACTAGTGAATTGTTACACTAAATCATTGTTCCCCGATGATGACGACAAAGGTAGGATCGTTCGGAGGGAAAATTGCTTGTTTTTCTAACGTCAACCCGAGGACAGAATATTCTTCATTGGGTTTTATAATGACGCACTGTAATGATAACTAAGATCTATTGGCGTCGAATGAATTATTAATGAGATAATGAGATGAAGGTGTCTTCGGGAAGAACAGTGGGAAGGAAGCGGTCGTAGCCTATATTGAAGTAACCATCCCGGCATTATAGGCTAGACCACGGAGGGAAACCACGAAAAACCCCTGTAAAGATGGACGGTGGCGGGGATCGAACTGGGTCCGATATGCCCCTTCACCTCCCGGATCATATGAAGCGAGTGCGGCAACCACTCGGCCACATGTGCCGGTTCCTTCCATTCTTCTTATACACTTATCTCCTTATTTTCTTATATTTTCTTATATTATTTTCTTATCATTATTAAAATATTCTTTCAATATCTTTGGCCGCAAATTCCAGTGTCGGGTTAGTCCTCAATGACCCCAGCAACAGGTACTTGATGTGGGGTGAGACCTAGCATGGGGATCGAACCCGTGTCTGACTTGACTTCAGTTCCTAAAGCAATGCTTCAGCTGACTGAGCCAGAGAGGCGACAACAAAATGATGTGTTTTGTATATTATGTTATATTACGTATTTAATCGAATCCACTAGAGATGAAGGTACCGAGCGACCGTCCCCTCTATCCCACACCACTAACACACGGGTGGTTCGAGCATTCACCTCTCGTGTGTAACTTGTATCCACGAGAGATGAAGGTTCCGAGCGCCCGTCCACCCTATCCCACACCACTAGCGCACGGGTGGTTCGAGCCTTCATATCTCGTGTGTAACTTGTATCCACGAGAGATGACGGTTCCGACCGACCGTCCCCACTATCCCACACCACTAACACACGGGTGGTTCGAGCCTTCATCTCTCGCGTGTAACTTGTATCCACGAGAGATGAAGGTTTCGAGCGACCGTCCCCCCTATCCCACACCACTAGCGCACGGGTGGTTCGAGCCTTCACCTCTCGTGTGTAACTTGTATACACGAGATAAAGGTTCCGAGCGACCGTCTCCCCTATCCCTTAACATTAGCGGCCAGGTGGTTCAAACATTTCCTTCCATCGACAGAACTATAGCCTTTAATCACTGCCCCTGTTCAACTAGATCAAATCTGTTTCTATTTATTACTAAACCCAGCTGCTCTGTCAATATAATAATAATACCATCATCTTTATTGCTCTATAATTCTGCTAAAACAATACACGATATTACGCTCTCCAGTTGTTTATCTAATAAACAATTACTCGCTCCTCCCCCTCCCTCCCCCTCGTCCTCCCTCATCCACCAACTAGATCATCAAAATTAGATTACAGACAAAATCAACACTATTCATCCTACGATCGGGCGTCTTCCCCATCCATCAACATTGCCGGTCGGTCGTTTCGACCACTCAACATTCTTGGCATTTCATTATTTCAACCCCTCAATTGTTTTCCAGCATTGTCTGTTGGCCACAGAGAGCTTATAAATAAATTGTAACTCGAAACATATTGTTTCGTTTGGAAGATGGAAGAGTTTCTCAACTTCTTTGTTCGATTCTTGTTTTCTAATTAATTACGAAGACTGGAAATGAAGCTTGAAGAGTGAAAGTTTTTAGGAGATTCGAGATCGGAAGATATTATTGTCTCTTTTGTTTTCTGAGGGAGTATATTTGGTGGGAAATATAATACTTGTATTCAGGAAGGTCGTGCGCCAATATAACAAACATGAATATCACCGTTATGTTGGCTTGAGATGCGGTTAATTCAGGATTATTATGATATTTCGAGATTAGGTTGACGATAACAAACACAATTTCGAAGTTTAATCCAGAAAGATTATATTGATTATATTAATATCATTACTACCATTAATTGGACGAGCTTTAGCGAAAATTCAATTTGACATACTGAAAAAAAATTGATGTTCGTTTTTTTTCATGTTTTTTTTTTATCGGTTCTCCACAGGTCAAACGGCTACAGCTATCAACTTTAAACTTTTTTTCATTATGGTTCTTCATCTAACTTAGATCTGTATAGTTTTGTGGCATTATCGGGTGGTAACTTTTATTTTTATGAATTTTAGAAATTTCAAAAATACCCGCAAATAACACGACAGAAAAAAAGAAAATATTTGTATTTTCCCAAAAAATGAAATTTTGTGTGAAGTTGAATTACAGTCTGGTACACATCTCTGAAAATTCTCAGCTTGATCGGGTCAGCCATTTCGAAGAAAAAACATAAAATGTGCTAAATTGGTACCACTCGAAGCAGTTTTTACCCATTCATTAGACGAGCTTTAGCGAGGATTCAATTTGACATACTGAAAAAAATTGGTGTTCGTTTTTATGTTTTTTTTATGTTTTTTTGTCGGTTCTCCACAGGTCAAACGGCTACAGCTATCAACTCCAAACTTTTTAAAATTATGGTTCCTTATCTAGCTTAGATCTGTATAGTTTTGTGGCATTATCGGGTGGTAACTTTTATTTTTATGAATTTTAGAAATTAAAAAAAAAAACATTAGAATAACACGACGGAAAAAAATTTGAAAAATTTTTATTTTCAAAAAAATTGAAATTTTGTGTGAAGTTGAATAACATCTTGATACACATTTCTGGAAATTCTCAGCTTGATCGGGTCAGCCATTTTGAAGAAAAAACATGAAATGTGCTAAATTGGTACCACTCGAAGCAGTTTTTACCCATTTATAACTAAAATGTTACCCAATTGTCGAATTTAGGCAAAAGTTTGCCGAAAAAATCGACATACCATTACTATACGCTCGTCTAACAACGCATATATGGCGTTTTCCTAGTACAAGATCATGAAACCTTCTCTTCCATGTGTAACTGAACAAAATGGCAGACATGTAAACAAGATGGCGCCTTATTAATATCAGCTGTATTTGTGTTTGGCACACAGAGTGTAATACGTCGTGAATAGCAAACAACACAGTCCATCCCACAGTTACAACAAGCATTACTTGGCAATGAGCATCCCACTGGGTGACTTATCGTAACGCATGGCAACGCCGTCTGGTTCAGTTAGACAAGCTATGTAAGCGGGCGTGGGTTCAAATCCCGCACAGGACAAAAGGCGCTCGAGTAGGGTTAAGTTGAGGTCCCGCATTTAAGAATACTAGGAAAACGCCAGATATGCATTGTTAGACGAGCGGATAGTAATAGTATGTCGACTTCTTTGCCAAACTTTTGCCTAAATTCGCCAATTGAGTGACATTTAAGTTAGAAATGGGTAAAAACGGCTTCGAGTGGTACCAGTTTAGCACATTTCATGTTTTTTATTCAAAATGGCTGACTCGATCAAGCTGAGAATTCCCAGAAATGTGTATCAAGATGTAGTTCGTTTTCACACAAAATTTCATTTTTTGGGGAAAATGAAAATATTTTCATTTTTTTTCCGCCGTGTTATTCTAATGGGTATTTTTGAGATTTCTAAAATTCATAAGATAAAATTTACCACCCGATAATGCCACAGAACTATACAGATCTGAGTTAGATAAGGAACCATAATGAAAAAAAGTTTGAAGTTGATAGCTGTGGCCGTTTGACCTGTGGAGAACCGAAAAAAAAAAAATGAAAAATAAATAATAAAAAAAAAAAATCATAAAAACGAACACCAATTTTTTTCAGTATGTCCAATTGAATCCTCGCTAAAGCTCGTCTAACAATTCTTCGACATTTTCATGTTCAATATTCATTTTCATCGTTTTTATTTCCATTTATTTTTTGACCAATATTGAACATTTCAAATAATATTCTTCGATATTCATCTCCGTTCAATTTCTCACAGTGTAACAATTTCAGTGTGAACGTTATATATAAACGATCGTAGCTACTTTCCGCCTAAAGATATCGTAGTTGAACCACTTCATTCCATGCACCTTCTAGAATACTGTCGATTCAACAATATGTTACGTGTTATTTGTATGTAACGGTACGCTGTGAGGTAAAAATATCGAGTGTTACTGTTACATACAACTGATCTTTCCACATTTGCTATTTTTAAATTTGACTCGTTAGCATCTTCAAAAAATATCGTCTGCATCAAATGAAGTATTTGTTAATTTGTAATCTCGCAATGTTCAAGTTTTATGATCATTTATACCTGTGAAAAAATCCTGGCTGGAACTTTATACCCTATGTGGATAGAGACGCCTTAATTCACAAACCGTAATAAACTCCACCAAATTAAACTCCCAGAACACTTGAAGCATATTATAACAAAGATGTTTCGAACTGTCTTTCTGTCAAGTTGTCTCTCTGCATCTTGTTACCAACATACCGCATGTTAAGAGTCGATCGAAGTCGATTTAGCGGAATATCAGTTTTTTGGTGATGGCTTTGGAACAGTGTGCGATATCAACATTCTATCAAGCGAGAAACACAGATAATTATAATAGATTCAAGATGATATAAGATATATAACTATTCAAGTATAATGTCGCATAACTGTCAAGCGTTTACAGTAAAAAAAATTATAAAATTCAGCCGTATACGCTTGACAATAATGAGTTACATAATTATATTTAATACCATCTTAAAAGTATTAAAATTATCTGTAATCCCCCATATCATAATTTTGATACCTCATACCGTTCGAAATTTTTACTAAAACGAGGAAAATACAAATAATTTGTGATACCTTCAGGTTGGAACAAAATATAGGCCTAATCATGTAATTCATGTCACATAGTTGTCAAGTGTATACTGCTGAAAAAGTTGTGTATTTTTAAGCGTAAACACTTGACAATTGACAACTCGAATTAGGCGTGGCTTCACCAGTCGGCCAGTTGGATCTATCTATATCATTTGCGGTCATTTGAAGATACTCCGATTGTAAATTTGAATTTCACTACAGTTCTAACAGCCCTGTTGATTGGACGGTATAATTTGTGACGTCATGGGGGCGGAGACTGCGAGTCGTCACTTATGCGATATGAGTTGAATAGTCACAACTGATTTTTGTCTAAATCGACTCCTATGGACTCTTAATCAGTTGGCAACGCGCAGGTCGGTAAACAGTGATCTTCTGGATCGACTCCCATGGACTCATAAGAGGCCACAGGCGCTCTACACGGTCTCGTTGTTCGCTCGCTTTAGACTCGAGTTTAACATGCATCGTGTGCTAGGCGCAACTCGTAGACTAGCCCGCCGAACTCATATTTACATAAACGCCGTTATTTCCCTAGCTCACACTTCTGATATATTCCACTTTTTTTTTTAAGGTATTTAAATATATATATATATATATATATATATATATATATATATATATATATATATATATATATATATATATATATATATGTTTTTGCATTCACATAATTTATTCATTTTCCATTTGAGAAATTTGAAAAATTGCAATTTTTATTTCAAAATTCTGTGAATATGCTAACCTCCGTTTTTCAATTATTAACAAAATGCAAAAACATAAAAAATTACGGCCGTGAGAGTTTGCGGCGTGAAATACGAGCGCGTGCGGCCTCTTAAGCGGGTCGGTAAACAGTGATCTCTGGATCGACTCGAAGACAAGTCATTAGCTGCTGAACCGCTCAGCCGGGAAAACGTTTCACACGTCAAGTGACGTCATAGATTGGATGTTCAGATCCTTTGTTCGTCTTGGAATAAATCACGTGATCAACGGCAATATGAGCGCGTCGTTGACGCACCGTTGAGCATTCGTTTGGCGTTCGTGATGTTACAGAATCACAAGTATGAGTGATTAGAAAACGATGAAATAGTGAATTGACAATTTACAAATAATTGGAGATGGACTGAGATAAATAGGTGGATAGGCCTAATTATGAAAATCAGGTTTTAATTTCCATCAATTCATATATCATAATTGATATAGTTTTGATAATTTGTATTATTTTCAGGTTTTTCAATTATTTTACAACTTTATTGCTTATATAGGACCAGTTATATGTTCATTTCCAGCTTCCCTTAATTTTTGTATCTGTATTTCGAACATACTGATATGGACATTCTTATTGCATAGATTCATTTATTTTAACTTCATTTTAATTCATAAAGCAGTGCGTTAGCTGAATGAGCAACGGGGGCGGAAGAGAATGGAATTAGAGAGAGAGTGATAGAGACACAGAAAGAACGAGAGAGAGAGAGAAAAAAAGAGAGAGAGAAAAAAAAAGAGAGAGAGAGAGAGAAAGAGAGAGAGAGAGAGAAAGAAAAAAGAGAGAGAGAAACGGAGAGAGAAACAGAGAGAAAGAGAGAGAGAGAGAGAGAGAGAGAGAGAGAGTGAGAGAGAGAGAGACACAGAGAGAGAGAGAGAGAGAGAGAGAAAGAGAGAGAGAGAGAGACAGACAGAGAGAGAGAGAGACGGAGAGAGAGAGAGAGAGAGACACGGAGAGAGAGAGTCAGAGAGAGAGACAGAGATAATGAGAAACAGACAGAGAGAGAGAGAGAGACAGAGAGAGAGAGACGGAGAGAGAGAGAGAGAGAGAGAGATACACAGAGAGAGAGAGAGTCAGAGAGAGAGACAGAGAGAGAGAAAGAGAGAGAGACAGAGAGACTGAGAGATAGAGACAGAGAGAATGTATCAACAAGTAGGACGCCATACGTCACGCGTCGCGGCGCTCGTGTTGGGCGACTGCCACGCGGTTAATAGCCGTGTCACCTACTGGAACTAGAATAACATGCGTCTCGTTACCCAGGTGAGAGATGGGAACACTCGCTCGCTCGAGTGACACTCGACACGGCCGACTGTCAACATCCATCTCCGAGTACCACGTGACAGAAATCAAGGGAATAATAATAATGACATTCATGAATATAGTAAGCCTACTATAGAAATTAATTTAATGCAATTTTAAAAAGAGAAATATCAAATTCAGAGGAAGACTAGTGATGGGTTCATTCCCGCAATTCATAAATTAAAAAAAAATTCTCGGGAATAATCATTGTAGCCACCCTCCGTAGCTTAGTCAGCTGAGGCACCGCTTCAGAAACTGAAGTCACCGTTAGGCGTGGGTCCGAGTCCCGCATAAGACGTGAGTTTTTGTAAACCTCCTTTCACATATCACCTCATCTTTTCATAATCACCTGCTCATTCGTACCCCCGTATAACCTAACTGTTGGTGGGGTTATTCAGCAAACAATAATCAAATCAATCATGAATATAGTTCTAGAAATGAATGTGATGCAATTTTGAAAATAGAAATATCAAATTCAGACGAAGACTAGTGATGGGTTCATTCCTGGAATTTATAATTTGAAAAAACTTCTTGGGAATGTTTCCGGGAATTTTCCCAGAGTGAGAATTTCCAAGGGATATTCGATTTTTGCTTGTTTATACTCAATATGGAATCAAGAAACGGAAAGTGCTGACAAAAATGAATACAAAAGACTGCAAATATGGATTTATTTTTTGTATATACCTATATTATCTCCACTGCTCTGACATTTTTAAATGTTTTGAATTTCAATTAATTTCAATATCAATGTAGGCTACTTATTGATCCAATGAATGAACTTCATTATTACTATTGACAACACATTTCAGGGTAGACAATACACTTTTGAATATTCATTATTGTTAATGTTGAATTCTCAAATGTAAGTATTTGATTTTTTCTACCAAAGATTGCTTTGATGTTTGCTCTCTCTACACAATCCAGCTCTAAAATACCCTCAAAAACACCTCAGTCATATTTTAATCTTGATATTATAGCTGGACCTATTATTCCACAGCCTTGCAATCTGCAAATATTGGTCGATCGATTGTTATAGTTGCTACGGTACTAGTAGCATTGTTGAACTCACAAGATCTATCATTTTCGTGCGAAACAAATGCAACTGCTAACTTGATAATTCTAGTATTGTTGTTTTATATAGTTCGATATGAAAGTGATAGTTGCGCTACAGGCAATCGGGACTTTGGACTTAAATTCTGATCCGGGAAATATTTCACTTTGAAGACATGAATTGGTACACCTTCCTTATATTATGATAAGGTATTTTGGTATCATTACGTCGTGCCTGTACAGTGCACATAAAGATTAACATGTGAATTTGATCAACTTTAGGAATATTTTGTGGTGAATCCCCACAGTATTTTCGAATGAATTTTGTGTATGTTATGCCTCAAAGTGTTATTCATATAATATGCTAGGATAACTTTGATTGTGTTGATATACAGTGGATAATGATTTTTTCACTCCAAGTGAATTTTGAAGTTTATTTTAAATAATCTATTTATTATTATAATATTTATTAATATAATTAATATTTATTAATATAATTTTGACTTTTATTTGTATGGCATTTTTTAGTATTGCCATGAACATAACATACTCATTATTGGAGCCATGTGGAAGATCCTAGAACATAATACAGATTCAAGATCGATGAAGTTATGGTGGGAATTTCATGGAAATTGCTCCAATAGGTTCTGAGATGTATGTACCTAGCAGCAGAAAAATGTTCATGAATAACGAGCTTTAAAGTTCAAGATTGATTTACAGGTGATGTTTGAACTTTGAACTGAGCTATTCAAATGGATATTGAAGTGATCAATTGTGTGGATGGTATTGAAATATTCGTTTTTAGACCCAAACAACGTGATGGTATTGGAAGTGTGAATATATTTATATTTTCAACACGTCAAATTAAATTATTCCAAATTTGTCCATTCTTTTTCATTTTTTTTTCTTAATGTACTGGTCCCCTTAACAAGATGAAAAAACATAGACAAAGCTTCGTTAGAGTAGGATGGAAATCTTCGCTATCCCTCATCTAATCAAACAGATAATTTTATAATCTTCGTCTAGTCTCCGATAAAGTCGTCTTCACCGGCTGGGTCTGAAAGTCTTGACTAATAACCATCATAACTCATTCGACTCGAACCTGATTGGCTCGCTAATGAACAGGCATGCACTCTGGTTGGCGCATGCCCAGAACGACTCGAGTAGACCGTTAGTGGCGCATGCGTGTATGAACATGTAGACCGAACACGAGACGAACTTACGACTATACTGGGCCAACTCTCTCCCTCCCCCCCCCCCCTCCCCCCCTCCACCCCCTTCGACGAGAATTATTCTTCAAGTCGGTTTTTTCAAAAATATTTGTCAAAAATATTAATGAGTCAAATGTTATAATAACAGAGATGAAAAAGATCGGTTGTATTAAAAAGTAACACCCAGCAATAGACTCTGTCATTGAAATGACCGTTCTGGAGAAGAACTAATTAGGCCTACCCTCCCGGAAACAACCTTAAACTATAGTGATGGCGGAAATTCCAGGAATCTATAAGTGAGGAAATATTCCTGAGAATTTTCCCGCGAATTTCCCCAAAATGGGAATTTTCAGGAAATATTCGGTTTCTGCTTGTTCACACTCAATATTTTTTATTTTTTTTAATAACATCGAAACTTGATACAAAATCATTGTTTCCCAATTGAGGCTATGTATGAAAGATAGGATCGTTTGGACGGGGCACCACAAGGGCGATCTTACCACCCCATTTTGATTATTTAAAACTAATGGTCTTCAACACCAGGACCGCGCTGTCTGTGACCATAATTTTTCGCCGTAGATAAAAGTCTTTCAGTATAAACACACGAATGTTGATATCTTCCACTTTGAACCAAGTCTCTTGGGCAATGATTACTTCTTTCCCTTGACAGCAGATGTAAAATTGATCATTATACAAAATGCACAAATTAAATTAGTGATAGGCCT